>JAOTRH010433078.1:0-34187 GCA_034768845.1 Heliamphora exappendiculata | reverse complement strand
CCTTATATAGCCCCTCACAAGAAGGAGAGGGGTTACAGAGAATTCAATTGCCACCGAGAATTCAATTGCCACTTATGACTATTGAATTCCAGGCTGACCCTCAGAGCTCCTGGCTCTGTTTCTTCCTCTTCTCTGTCTCTTCCTCTAGCCCTTTCATTATGGAGGGTTTTTCCTGGAATTCAATAGCCACTCATGGCCGTTGGTTTCCAGACTTCAATTGCAATTGAATGGGCAATTCAATTGTAATTGATCTAGCTATTGAAATCTAAATTTCAATAGCCAATGAAATTCACAGATTCCAACATTACTTGGCAAGAAATTTAAGCCAAAATCTAGGCATATGTCCAATCCAACGCGCGTATATCTTTTGATGCACACGGTATGCGATGGACCACACATGCACATTATAGATTTTTTGGTGAAATTAGAGCCTCGCAGGCCAAATCCCAAATCTGAGTTGGGCCAACTTGGTTGGTGGCTCATGTGCGCCTGAATGTCTCATTAGTATCACATTACTGCCTACCCAATTAAAGGTTTGTGCTTATAAGAAGAAAATCCTCTTTTCTGTCCAACGTGGTACAAGGTAAAATAAGAAAGATTTTGAAATACACTTACAATCCAACAATTTCCCACTTCTATTTTAAAAATCATGTTCTATGAGCAAGTATATATGAATATATGAATAAGCAAAGGTGTCTTTTGACTTGAACCTTTACATAATGAAGATGGTTCATGTAAAAAATTAGAGTAACTTTGAGTTTTGAACTCTAAATTTAAGTGCACAACACACATAATGTGGAGTTATGCATGTTGTGCTTATATCCTGGTTAAATAATTTATTTAGAGATTTTTCTCAAAATTCTCATAAAAGAACATTCTCTCTTTCACATTCATATAGGTGAGACTATCAAGAGTACCCCTGGAGTGTAGGGGCTCTACTACATAGGGAGCTATAGAACTCATTAAGAGTTGCATGGTATCTTAACTTCTTCCACTTTAGGATGTCATGGTTCTTAGGGATGGATTAAAAGTGTAACTCTTTTTAGCATGATTCATATCATATCATTATGTGACTTGTTTATCCCTTTAAACTTATTTTTTTGGAAAACTCGAACTCATAGGTTGGATATCACCACAAGTGACTCATTTTTCAACGGGCTTTAGCTCAATCCCTTTTGAGGTGTATAATGCCTTTCTATAATCGAAAAATAAAAAAAAATGAAAGTCTAGTATATTCTTGCAATATCCTTCCCATATCCCTATGTATCCTCTTATAACCCCGTGTTGGAGGTGAAGAAAATCTAGTTTGGGGACAAACGGATCGATCGGTCTGGGATCGCTCGATTGGTCTGCAAAAAGTACCGACAGCAATCAAAGACTGATCGAGCAGTTTGGGGACTGATCGAGCGGTCTGTTCGAGATTGCAAGTTTTATAGGCTACTGGGGTTGTGTTAGTCATATAGTGTTAACATATTTGCTTGTTCCCTCTCCCCAAAAGCACTTCTCTTATATTCTTTCAAGTTTATAGTGAAAATGTGAGCTCGTGAATATAGGCGTTACTTGTCGAACCACATAAATCTGTGTATCTCATTCATGTGATTGTTTTTCTTTATTCATTTTCATTCTTGTGTGAATTGTGCAAACTTCACTGACTTGTGGGTGGAATTGTCGAGATCAGATAACAATCCCCAACAACAGGTATTAGAGCTCTGGGTTTGGAGGTTGAAGAATGCACATGGTCGAAGAAGGAAGGTTGATAGCTATTGAGAAGTTCGATGGAACAAATATCAGGTATTGAAGAATGCAAATTGAGGATTATTTATATGGGAAGAAGCTACATCTGCCTCTCGTGGGTACGAAACCAGAGGATATGAAGGATGGCAAGTGGAGTCGACTCGATAAACAGGTGCTAGGGGTTATTCAGTTAATGTTGTCCAGATCATTGGCGCACAACGTTGTCAAGGAGAAGATCACATCAGATTTGATGGCGGCTATGTCAAATATGTACGAAAAACCTTCAGCCAATAACAAGGTACATCTTATGAAAAAGTTATTTAATCTTAAGATGGCAGAAGGTACCCTTGTAGCACAGGATCTAAATGAGCTTAATATTATCACAAACCAACTGTCTTCAATTGAGATTGATTTTGAGGATGAGATATGTGCTTTGATTGTTTTGGCTTCACTGCCAAACAGTTGGAAAGGAATGACAACGACAGTGAGCAATTCTGTCAGAAAGAATAAACTCAAATATGATGATATTAGGGATTTAATTTTAAGTGAGGAGATTCGCAGGAGAGATGCTGGTGAAGTGTTTGGTTCTGGGGTTTAATTTTGGTTCGGCATTAAATGTCGAAACAAGGGGCAGAGGATCTGATAGAAATTAGAATTGGGGTAGATCAAAGTCTAGAAATGAAAGAAGAAAATCTAGGTTCGGGAGGCAACCTGAGTGTTGGAACTACGACAAAATCGGCCACATCAAAACGAATTATGGAGAACTGAACAAGAAGACTAATAATGAGTTTGCTAACGCCGTAATAGAAAATGTATAAGATGCCTTGCTTCTTTCAATCGACAGTCCCATTTACTCTTGGGTGTTGGACTTAGGAGCCTCGTTTCACATTACAGCACACCGAGAAATTATCGAGAATTATGTGGTGAGTGATTTTGGGAAGGTGTTCTTAGCTGATGGGGAAGTACTAAATATCATGGGTATGGGAGATATCCACATCAAATTAGTTAATGGATCCGTGTGGATGATACACAAGGTACGACTTGTTCCTAAGTTGATAAGAAATTTGATTTTTGTTGGGCAACTTGATGCTGAAGGGCATTTAGTGATTTGCTGGTGGTACATGGAAGATCACAAAGGGTGCTATGGTAGTGGCTCGTAACACAAAAATGGGCACCCTGTATATAATCTCACGTTGGGACATAGTTAGGATTATTGTTCAGTGGGGACATATTTTTGAGAAGATAATGATTCGAACTTTGACTTATAGAAGATGACGATTCGAACTTTGACTGTCATTTAAAATATTTCTTCATAATTTTAAATCTAATGTAAACAAAAAATAGGCATAATCAACTTTCAGCAAAAACTTAACAAAAATCCCACAAATCAAAAAAATTCAGCAACAAAATTTATAAATTAGATTTATGGCAAGTCATAAAAATCTAGCAACAAAAATTCCAATCTAGTTCAATTTTACATTAGGATTCAAAATCTCAAATATTTTCTTTTCAACTTCAATATATAAAAATCTCCAGACACGCGACACCAATTTATTCAACAAAAGACCCATTATCATTAATGATGAAACTGACTTGCAACTTGCAAGAAGATAAGAACTGAAGCCTAAAGAATGGAAAATTTGAAGATATTATTTGATTCAAGGAGATAAAATACTTACGCGAGGCGACAATGTGACACAAACAGCGATAACGCGAGGGCCTGAGGCAAGTGGCAGCGTGACTGACGGTGTTTGTAGTTTGTTCTGTTTGCTTCAATTGCTTGCTTGGAACTTGGAAGCTAGTAACGGGGAAGGGAAAGTGGGAAACCCAAGCCCGATACTGTGAATGGCATTTTCGAATTTGATTTTGGCATTTTGTTATTAGCCTTTAGGGGTATAAAAGAGTAATATGAAAAAATAGTGAGGTCAAAATATAAATTTACTAGGGGTATAATTGCTAAATTTTAACACTTATTGGTAAAAATAATTTTTTTTAAAAAGTCAGTGGGGACATATGTCCCCACTCATCCCTCTCTCCTTTCGTCCTTGACCTCAAGCACAAGGGATATAGTAGCAGTTGCTGACGGTGAAAAAGACAAACTTACGGTACCAGAGACTGGGACGCATGAGTGAAAAAGGAATGAAGATACTACTGTCAAACGGTAAGCTACCCGAATTGAAGTCTGTAGAGTTCGATTTGTGTAAAGGCTGCACTTTTGGGAAACAGATAAATGTCAATTTCTTAAAAGGGGGCAGGACACCAAAATCGAAAAAATTGGAGTTGGTGCACACAGACTTGTAGGGTCCTCTCCGGTTGCATCTCTTGGTGGCTCACGGTACTACATTACATTCATTAATGACTCGAGCAGAAAGTTATGGATTTGTTTTTTGAAAAATAAATATGATGTATTTAAAATCTTTAAAAGGTGGAATGCCCTAGTTGAAACTAAAACGAGTCTGAAATTGATATGAGATCAGATAATGAAGGAGAATATATTAAAGGGGGATTCAGAGAATTTTGTGCTTTGAATGGGTTCAAATGGAAGAAGACAATTCATGGAACATCGCAGCAGAACGACATGGATGAGCGCATGAGCAGAATCTGAAATGAGCGTGCTAGGAGCATGAGGTTGCATGTTGGGCTACCAGAAAGTTTTGGGCTGATATAGTGAACACCACATCCTACCTGATAAATCGTGGACCGTTAGTTCCCTTATGTCTCATAATTCTTGAAGAAGTTTGGAGTGAAAAAAGGTAAATCTTTCTTTTCTGAAAGTATTTGGTTGCACTTCTTATGTTCATGTTGATTCTGAAGCTAAAAATAAATTACAAGCAAAATTCAAAAAATGATTCTTTATTGATTATGGAGATGATCCCTTTGGTTATTGATTTTGGGATGATCAAAATCGAAAAATTATTAAAGCAAGAATGCTGTCTTCAATGAGCAGGTTATGTACAAGACAGCCAAAGGCAGAATTTGACATTGTGATGCCAGATGAGAAGAAGTCCGAGTTTGTTGATCTGGATGACATTTTTGAAAACACCGTACATAACAGGGATGAAGAAGACAAGAAAAATGTGAATTCATAGGTGGAATATAACACACATGTAACTGCTATAAGAAGGTCTCCCAGAAGCAGTAGATTGCCACAGTGGTTCTCATCAACCCCTATTTTACATCTTGCTTACTGATAGTAATGAGCCTGAGAGTTATGATAAAGTCTTATATACTAAAAGCTCAATGAAGTGGGAATTGGCTTTGAAGGATGAGATGTACTCACTATTGAAAAATTAGACGTGGGAGCTGATAGAACTGTCAGTGGAAAAGAAAGCTTTGCACAACAAGTGGGTATATAAAGTGAAGGAAGAGAATGACGACATCAAATATTATAAGGCAAGATTGGTTGTCAAGGGATTCCAGCAGAAGGAAGGCATTGACTACACTGAAATCTCATCTCTAGTTGCGAAGCTGAAAATAATTAGACTGGTACTAGAAATCATGGCTGCAGAGGATTTACATCTTGAAAAGTCAGATGTCAAACAACTTTCCTTCACGGTGACTTGGAAGAAGATATCTATATGTATCAACTAGAGGGATTCACAATACAAGGAATAAGAACCTAGTCTGTAAATTGAGTAAGAGCTTATATGGTCTTAAACAAGCTTTAAGGCATTTCATGTAGAGCACCGGGTTCACAAGGCTTGAAGCAGACCATTGCTAGTATGTCAATAACTTTGACCACTCTTATATTATTCTAATACTGTATGTGGATGATATGTTCTATGCAAGGCCATGCATTAAGAAAATCAATAAGTTGAAAAGGCAGTTATCAAAAGAGTTTGCAATGTAGGATTTGGGTGCTGCTGAACAAATCTTTGGTATGAGAATCATCAAAGATAGGGCCAACGGGACTTCGAGACTTTCACAGGGTGAGTATGTGAATAAGGTACTTAACAGATTCAATATGAATAATGCTAAATCTATAAGCACACCCTTAGCTAGTCACTTCAAACTAATTGAGGATTAGTCTTCAAAGATAGAACATGTGTAGGATTACATGAGCAAGGTCACTTATGCATCGATTATCGGTAGCCTCATGTATGCTATGGTTTGCTTAAGACCAGATATTACACATATAGTGGAAGTAGTGAGTAGATACATGAGTAATCTAGAAAAGAAGTATTGAGAAGTTGTAAAGTGGATTCTAAGATATTTGAAGGGTACTACCGATACTTCACTATGCTTTACGAAACAGGCCCGAAGCTCTAGAGTTATGTGGACGTTGATTTAGCTGGAGATATGGACAACATAAAAAGTACTACTGGGTTTGTCTACACCTTAGGTGGTATAACAGTGTGTTGGGATTCCAAATTGAAGAAGATTGTTGCACTCTTCACTACAGAAGCTGAGTAAGTATTTGTTACAGAAGCTGGGAAAGAAATGGTGTGGTTACAGGGTCTCTTGAAAGAATTGGGCAAGAAGATTGATAGAGGTACTTTTTACAGTGATAGCAAGAGTGCTATTTTTCTTGCTAAAAATTTGACGTTTCACTCTAAGACAATGTACATATAGTTGAGATATCACTTTATACATTCTCTTCTCGATAGTGGACTGTTAAAACTGGAGAAGATCTATGGAGAAATGAACTCAGCTGTCATATTGATTAAAGGGGTTAACATTGACAAACTAAAGTTGTGTTCAGCTTTGATTGGTCTTCAGTCTTAGAAGATGAAAAAATGGCTCACACAGGTTTCCTTGGTTTCATTAGTTATTTCGAGGTGATAGTATTTTTCGGGATATCTGAAGACTTGGAGTGGATTTACTTCAAGTGTGAAATTGTTGGAGGTGAAAAAAATTTAGTCTGGGGGACAGAAAGATTGAGTAATCTGAACCGTTCGATCAGTTTGGGAATGCTCAATCGGTCTGCAAAAAGTACCGAGAGCAATCAATGACCGATCAAGGGGTTTATGGACAGCTTGAGCGGATTGTTCGAGATTGCGAGTTTTATAGGATGTTAGGGTTGCGGCAGTCATATAGTTTTGACCCATTTTCTTATTTTCTCTCTCCAAAATGCACCTCTATTATATTTTTTTAGGTTTATAGTAAAAGTGTGAGCATGTGGACGTATACATTACTTGCCGAACCACGTAAATTTGCGTGTCTCGTTCCTGTGATTGTTTTTCTTTTTTCGTTTTCATTCTTGTGTAAATTGTCCGAACTTCCGTGACTTGTGAGTGGGAATGCTGAGATCAAATAGCAATCCCTAACTTCTTATATCTAAGTTGTGTTCAAAATTCTAAAACATAAAAAATTATATTAAATACTTACTTGATCGTATCGAATGCATATTCATATTCAATACATATCTGATATATGTGTACGGATCTATTTTAAAGTGTATGTGCTTCATAGTTTACAACATGCAGAAAGAGTCACAAATTCCATTATTATTCCAATGCCATTTCGTTGGGATGGCCTCGGGGCGGGTTTTTTTGCGGGGAACATACTGCCCATTCTTGCCCAGCCCTCACCCCCACCCCTGCTTCGGGTACAATTTGTAACCTCGCCCCCGCACTTTTGGATAATCTAAAATTCGCAAGTAACCTGACTTGGAATAAAAAATTAAATTATTAAAATTAATTAGATCCAATTTAGAATTAATTAAGGAAATTAGAGAGTTAAAGGCTATATGTTAGGAAATGAAAAATTAAATCACTAATGTCACGCCCTCAAAATCGAGGCACGTGAATCACCCTTGAAAATCTCCCGATGAGGTCAACTCACAACCAAAATATTTTGACAAATCCCATTTTATATCCCTTTTTCCAAGCGAAATCATTTGAATCAAAACAAATTTTGAAAGGAGAGTTAAACTATTGAAAAGAAGATTCTCGGGGTTTTAATTTGAATATAAGGGGTTACAGGTGAGTTCGCTTGAGCGGACCCCAACCGCTTGAGTGGTCACTTAGTCAAGACAAAATGCCTACTCTCGGGTAATAGACCGCTCGAGCGGACCCAGGGCCACTCGAGCGGTTCCTTACCTAAGACCAACCCAGCAAAAATCCTGTTTTGAAAATAAATTTCCAAACCAACACTTTTCTGGAAGAAAAGGGTTATAAGGTATAGAATATTGTAAAAACTAACACTAAACCACATAAATATATTCTAAAACTCATTTAAAACCTACCACGAGGATCACATAAGATTTCATTCCTTCCAAAAACATAAAATTTATGGATTTCAAGTCTTACAACACCAAAAATAAAGAGTTCATGAATTAAGACCATAATAACATGACTCTATCATCTTCTAATTTGAGTATACATATTTTCTTACAATCCACAAAATATACATTGATTCATAACTTCAAAACAATTCAATATAAAATATCCAAAACATGCTAATCTTCGGTTATGGCATGGATTCACCATCTATACTTGAAAAATGGTTATACAAATAACGTGAGCCAATACTCAATAGAATTCTAACAACCTATATGAACGTACTCGATATGCAATCAACAATTCCATATCAATGCTCACAAACCCAAAAGATACCTCAATTTCCATACAATGCGCATTTACCAAATTCTCATAATTCAACCCACAACCTTCCAACATAACCAAAGTAACCATGTAGTTGTATAATACAATCACATCATATTGGCTTATTGCCTATTATCGCATACATTTGCACACCTTTTGGGGAATACCATCCGAAGGAACTTGGCACTTCACCACATTTTTGGGTATTAAACCGAGTGAACCGGGCACCCATTTTTGCGCAAGTTTTTGGTGTTTCACCGATGAGCTAGTCAAGCCCACATTAATTCAAAATTCTCCTCAATATTTACAATATAATTGCTCAATAATATTGGTCCCTCAACCATTGTAAATGATTTTTACTTAATCACACATGTGTTCACTACATGACCAACATTTCAATTCTCAAAAACATATCTCACCAACTCAAGTTTTCACAACTTGGTACTCAAAATCAATTTAAAATTGGAATTTACCCATTTTGCTCAATCAACAAGATTTTTAATCAAAAACCCAATTTATCTACATTTTATCCAAATCTAACCAAACTATATTCCTAAGATGTCAAACCCAAATCAAATTTTCTAGTTAACCTCATATCTAGGTTCATTATTCTCAATTTGTGCCAATCCATAGATTTCATAGTTAAAAACAGAAATTAAATCCCTTTTTACACTTTCATTATCAATATCATTCCATAAAATCAAGTTAAACCCTACTAGATCATACACCACCAAACCTAGGGTTTCAAACCCACATTATTTTTACCACAAATACACGAAATAGAATTTAATTTCTTGCATATACATCACAAAGAAACATGTAAGAAGGAGAATCCTATCTTGATTTGTTGAAAGATAAAATCCGAACACTCGTAGGGAGGATCAAATTTGCCAAAATCAAAATCCGTTCGGTTATGGTCGAAGCCCTTGACGTAAGGAACAATCTTTCTCCTTTAATCCAAGATAAACCCTAGCTTAGGGCCTTCAAAAGTTAGAGAGAGAGAGAGAGAGAGAGAGAGCTCAAAAAGATCTTCAATGGTAGCTTGTAGAGAGAGAAGAAGCAAAAGAGCATAATGGAAAAGAGAGGAGGAGAGAGGAACGGTGGGGGGAGGGAGAGCTTGGCTTCTCCAAGAAGCCTCACCCCAAATTCTAGGCCACTAACTTCTCAAAAATGACCAAAATGCCGTCAAACTTCCAACAAATGTTTAAACCAAGAAATTATTTCCAAATTAGCTGAAATTAATATGTTAACATCAAGTTAAAATAGAAATTTATATTTTTAAAATTTATCAAAATTCAAAATTTTCTCTAACGTAAAATTCTCAGGTCTTTGTACACACAAGCAGTTCCAGCAAAACTATGTAACAACATTATCGGGCCCACTGACCACATGCATATAACAACTCTATATGCACAATGCAATATCACATATATAATTTATCATATAAATATTTAATTACAAAAATTAAAATAGAACTGGGTCTCCCAATTCTCCCCCACTTAGGAAATTTTGTCTCCAAAATTCGACATACATCAAGGCAAAAATAAATTTGAATATTTTGAGCAGACCTCGGATTCATGCTCCGATGTCGCTTCCTCGACACCATGATGATGCCACAATACTTTGATGTAAGAAATAGTTCGTCCCTACAATACTCGTTTTTTGGTATCCAAAATTTTTATCGATCGTTCTTCAAAAGAAATGTCATTCTCAACTTGTAATTCGTCCCAATCAAGAACATGTGAAGGACTCGGTTCATATTTTTGCAACATAAAAACATGAAAAACGTTGTACACCGATGACAGTTGTGGAGGCAAGGTAAGACGATTAGCCAACTCTCTAATCCTTTCAAGGATCTCAAACGGTTTGATAAAATACGGCGACAACTTTCCACTCCTACCAAGCCTCATCAAACCTTTGTGAGGTGAGACCTTAAAAAACATGTGCTCACCTAGTTCAAACATCAAGGGTCTCCTCCTTCGGTCTGCAGAATATAAGTTTTTATTCATAGTTTAGATGGAATTGAATAAGCCATGGGTACAACTATAGCACAGAGTTTTAGTAGGCATGTCTTGGTTATGGAAAATAGATAATAGCGTCGTCTATTATTTCGGCTCGCTGTGCTAATACACTTTGTGCGTATTGAACAGGACCACATTGAGTTAATGAATTTTATACTGATTATATAAATTAATTCACATTCCAAGGTTATTATGAGTGCTTATGCTCTTAATCTCGAAATAATTATTATTTGCGTATATTTAATATTCATTGTTTTGATTCATTAGAGGGTCTGATCTTTTATGGGTCAATAATCCTGGTGAGTTGGATAGCGGTATTAATTATATGGTGAATATTAATTATTGACAGAACTCACGTTCTAATTGTTCGGGATTGACGATACTTCCTTAAAGAAGCTTATAAATTTTAACTGGGCCAAATCTTGTAGGTAGATTTAATTATTCGGCAGCCAAATAAGTTAAGAAGAAGGGTTTAAGAAATTTTAAAGATATCGATTAAATTAAGTTGTCAGTAATTAAATTAAATTGGCGGGTATCAAAAATCTTAATGTGGGGGAGATGAGTTAATCATTTAATAACACGAGCTCAATGTAAATTGGTCTTGAGATTATAGTTAAGTGTGCAGTTACAGTTCTTTAGTGGTATGAACAGTAATTTAGTATTTTATAAAAATTACAGAAATCACTGTAAGATTTTCATAATTGTAGAAACCGCTAGAAGAGTATCTAGGTCAGACTAGAAGTTTATGTCATAATTACTCCACAGGTCTCTGCTATAGCCTATAAATATGCGAATAGGCTGATCCAAATTCATAAGCTGTTTTTCAAGACTAAGGTTGCCTAGGTTCTATTGGTATCAGTTCTTGAAAGATCGTAGCCTATACTATATTCGAAAATCGCATCGGGAATATAGTAGAAGGTTTGTTTGGAGCTTCAATTCGGAGAATTAAAGTTTGTAGTTGAAGAAACTATCGACAAGGTATTCATCTAAATTAACCGTGTTAGCACGGGTTTTATTTTGATCGTTCGACATCAAAAAGTTTTTATCTAGAGCCTATTTTGGCGATTGCCCGTTCAGATTTATTTTTTTTAAAATTGTTTACTAATCAATGATCTTGACAGTTTGCCTCCAACAATTAGTATCATAGCCGTTTTGATTTTATTTACGGTTAATTGAGGGGCCGTGTAGCTTTAAAACTGTGCTAACTTTATTTTGCAGACAGTCTAATCTTGATTTTATGATCATTATTTTATTCATGCTTGATTGAATGGTTAAATGACGATTATAATTTATTTTTTAATCACGAAGGTTGATCGTGATAATTTTAGATTTTTTAAATCGATTGTGAGCCTTCGGGACATAGATTTTTGATGTAAAAACTTTTATTTATTTTTAAATATTATTTAGAATATTTAAGAACATGTTTGAATATCCAAGAACACGAAGAACAGGCGGCGGTATAACTGGCGGTACCGACGGTGGTTTCAGGTGTTTCGGGCCACGGATTGCACTGGGTTTTTCACGATTTTTCTATTATTTTGTTTCAGTAAGTTGTTGCAGGTTTTATGCATTAAAAATAGCAGCAAAATAGGTTCCAAAACAGCCAGAAAAAACTAACAAAAATGGCCACCACCGGTGGCTTTGGTTGCGGCGATTCGGGGCCAAATTTAGAGGTTTTTCAGGACAATCTTTGGACTGGTTTTTGAGCAATTTTTTGGGCATAATACAGCAGTCAAACTAATTGAAAAAAAGTCTAAAATAATGAGAAAAATAGGCCGTGGACAACGGCGTTTAAGGCCGCAAACAGCAGGGTTTCTAGCGGCAGCGGTGGGCTGTTCGGGACTATTTTTTGAGACTTTTTAAGACTATTTTCAGCGTGTTCTTCTGGGTTTCATGTTGCTGGATGTCAGTGCTAAATATAGAAAAAAATGGGAGCCAAAACAACCACAAAATGAGGCTCAAACGGTAGCGATAACATGCGACGAGGGGCGCCGGCGGTGGGGGCTGTTTGGCTGTCAACGAAAGTTGTTTTTGAGGCATTTTTCGGTCTGATTTTTTGACAAAAAAATAGTATATTTTGTATGCTATGTTTTTTTTTAAAAAAATCGAGATGAAAACAGAATTTGAGATTGGCAGCAAAAGTCGTCAGAAGTAGCGGCATGGTGCGGCGCCGACGGCGTGTAGTGGCCTGCATATCGAGGAATCCTGATATAACTTAGATGTCGAAAGCTGATTTTGATAAGGATTGAAAGATTAGGAGTTAATCTTTGAACAAGAGACTGAAACTCAAAAGAGTTTCTGTTTGATCATATATATATATATATATATATTTAAACTGCGTGAATGATATATATCTGTTTTATTTATTCTTTTTAATTTAATTATTTCAAGAAAATTCTATTTTAATTAATATTTTGTAAAGAAAAATAAAGTTAAAATTTTTAATTAAAAGTTTTTAATTAAATAATTTTTTTAGATATTTTATTTTTACAAAATAACACGTTTAAGATGATTTTTTAAATAAATTGAATATCTTGAAAAAACGTAAAAATTAATTTTAGATTTTTGATTAATGAAATGAAAAAATATTTAATCTTAATAAATTAATTTTTTCGAAAGATGTGTAACGTAAAAATAAAATATTTGAATGCCTTTAATCAATACCTTAGCTGTAAAGTAAAAAAAAAAATTGTACATTTATCGATAATTTTATTTGTTATGCATTAAAACATGAAAAGATGGTTTGACAAATAGAAATTTTTTGAATCGTGCACACGGAAAGATGCTTTGGAATCTTCTGGATCGTATGATTTTTAAAATTAATAAATTTATTTTAATTAAGTAAAATTTTTTAACCTTCAAAAATATTTTAAAAATCTAAGTGGAAGAGTGAATTTATTCATATTTAAATCTTGCGGTCTCCTTCACTAGTTCATAGGTGATGTAATTAATTATGCGTGTTGACAGTAAGACCTTTCTCTCCACCGAACAGAATTAATTGCGATATCACTGGTACGAAATTTTTTCAGGGATAATTCAGGATAATTATTAGTGTGGATTATTTCTCAATATGAAGGATTCATTACGAATCGATTGATTTGGGATTAGGTGGTGGATAATACTTAGTTGGTATGGTCAATTGCCTAGATAGTAAAATTAATAAGAATTGACATGTCTGGACAAATAATTAATAGTAGACGTCTTCCCATCGAGGCAACCTATTCACAAGGTACCAGGTTGCTGTCGAATTTTTTTTAAATGGTAGAGAGAATCTATTTAAAAATAAATTTAAAGTTTTGCTCATCTTAATTAACAATTATTTTAATTATGTGATTTTCAGGATTAAAATAAATTTCAATTCACTCGTGACCATTCTCAAAGAAAGTAAACTAACGGGACCAAACTATGTTGACTGGAAAAAAACTTGAATATTGTCTTAACTGCCGAGAACTACAAATTTGTATTATATGAGATTTGTCTACCAGTACCTGATGAGTAGGAAACCGAACAAGAAATTCGGGCTTATCAAAAGTGGCAGAAAATTAATCAGATGGCTCGTTGTTATCTTTTGGTTTTATGTCAAATGTATTGTATCATTAACATCAATATATGTCTAGTGCATATGACATGATTATTACTTTAGAGAAATATTTAGAGATCAAAATCATGTTGCTAGGCAGGTGGCCATGAAATCTCTTATGAATACAAGTATGGCTGAAGGTACCTTAGTTAGGGATCATTTTCTGAAGATGGTCAGTTTTCTGAATCAATTGGAGATCCTAGGAGCTGAGATTGACGGGAAAACCCAGGTCGATATCTTACTCTAGACGCTGCCTGATAGTTTTAAGCAATTCTGCCTGAATTATTCCATGAATAAGCTCATCTTTTCATTGGCAGAACTTCTTACAGAATTTCAAGCAGTCGAGAGTGTTCTTAGGAAGCTAAGTACTGTGCATGTGGCTGAAAAACGTTCTTCCTCTAAGTTGAAAGGCAAGAAGAAAAAAAAAGTTCAAAAATAGAGAGACATATGTCCAAAAGCAACTAAGGGGCCAAAAGTTGGTGTGAAGAAGTCGAGAGGCAAGTGTTATCACTGTAACCAGTTTGGGCATTGAAAAAAGTAGTGTCGTGTTTTTCTCAGTAAGTAGAACAAGTAAGGTAATTTTTATTCACTACTGGTTGAAACATATTTAGCGGTGTTATCTACCGGTACCTGGTGTGTAGATATAAAAGGCACTAATTATGTCTGTAATTTTTTGTAGAGGTTCCAAGAAACCAGACAGCTCAGTGATGAAAAAATTTACCTACATATAGGCAATAATATCTGGGTGACAGCAGTTGCAGAAAGAGATGTCATTTTCAGCTTTAGTTGTGATTAAATTTTATTTTTAAAAGATTGTCTTTATATACCTTTTATTAGAAAAAAATTAATTTCGATTTCTAATTTAATAAAGAACAAATATTCTGTTCATTTTAATGATTTTGTGGTTATTAAGAAAAATAAACGTTTTATTTTTTCTGGTACATTGGTGAAAGATCTGTATGTTATATCTCCTATCTCTCATACACTGTAACTAACCGAATTGAATAAAATATCTAATTTATCATGTAGGAGAAATATTCCTTCTTTAATGAACCAAACATTTTTTTGGCACTTACGCTTGGGTCATGTTAATCTAAAAAGGATAAATAGACTGGTAAAAGATGGACCTTTGAGTTCATTGGAAGTGGAGGCACTTCTAGTCTGTAAGTTTTTCTTAGAGGGTAAGATGACCAAGAGGTCATTCTTAGCCAAAGGCTATAGAGCTAAAGAACTATTGAAACTGGTTCACTTTGATGTGTGTGGTCCTATGACTATCCGAGCTAGAGGTGGCTTTGAGTACTTCGTCAGTTTCATTGACGACTACTCAAGGTATGGATACATTTACCTAATGTATCGTAAGTCTGAATGTTTTGAAAAATTCAAAGAATTCAAGATAGAGGAAAAAAAGTATCTGAGTAAAAGTATCAAATCACTACGATCCGACCGTAGTGGGGAGTACCTCTTTGGAAAGTTTAAGGACTACTTATCGTCAGAAGGAATTATATCCCAATTGACTGCATCGGGCACTCCGCAGCAGAATGGTGTAGCAGAAAGAAGAAATAAGACTTATAGAGATGGTAAGGTCAATGATGAGCTATTCAGGATTACCCGATTCATTTTGGGAATTTGGATTAGAGACAGTCACTTATATTCTGAACTTGGTACCTTCTAAGTCGGTACCTTCTACTCTCACAGAATTGTGGATCTGGCGTAAGCCTAGTTTGAGAGATATTCAAATTTGGGTGTGTCCAACACATGTGCTGAAAGGGAACGCGAGTAAGTTGGAACTAAGGATAGAAGTCTATTTATTAGTCAGGTATCCCAAGAGAACAAACGGTGGTTAATTTTATAATCCTAAGGATCAGAAGGTCATTGTTAGCACCAATGCCTGATTCTTGGAAGAGGATTATATTATGGACCACAGGCCCAAAAGTAAAATTATCTGAAAGAAATGAGAGAAAATACTAATAGAACGGAAGAGTAACCACAAGTCACTAATATCCCATTACCTCATTGTAGTGGAATGATTATCGGAACAGATGCAGTTCCTGATCAGGATGCTACCATCAAAATTCCTGACAAGCATGTGGATAATGGTGCACAGGGTTTAGAATCTGCATAGCGTGTTACTACTAGTACACAGACGCAGGTAGTGTCTCGTCGTAGTGGGAGAGTAATTTTTCAACCCGATCGGTATATGTTATTGGGAGAGTCTTTTGACAAGATCCCGATAAAACTAGATATCAAACCTGTAACTACAGTAAAGCACTCAAAGACAAAGATGTAAATTTTTGGCAAAAGGCTATGAATTCAGAGATAAAATCTATGTATTCTAATTAGGTATGAGAACTTGTAGAACCACCCGAAGGGATAAAATCCATCAGATATAAGTGGATCTATAAGAAAAAGAGAGGAGCAGATGGGAAGGTTGAAACCTTCAAAGCTACGCTTATTGCAAAAGGGTTTACTCAAAAAGAAGGGATCGATTGTGAGAAAACCTATTTGCCGGTAGCCATACTTAAGTCTATTCAAATTCTCTTATCCACTGCGGCTAATTTCGATTACAAAATTTGACAAATGGATGTCAAGACAACTTTTTTTAACGGAAGTCTTGACAAATATATCTATATGGTACAATCAGACGATTTTATAGCAAAGGGCTAGGAGCACATGTTGTGCAAGTTTAAGAGATCCATTTATATAGGCTAAAGTAGGCATCGAGGTCATGGAATCCTCGATTTGATCAAGTCATTAAGTTTTATGATTTTAATTAGAGTCCAAATGAGTCTTGTGTGTACAAAAAGCGTTATAGAAACGTGGTGGTCTTTATAGTACTTTATGTAGACGTATCTTGCTTATTGGAAATGACGTGGGGGTGTTATCATTAGTAAAAGTATGGTTATTTGGGCAATTTGATATGTAAGACTTGGGAAAAACCATTCACATCCTTGGGATTAAGCTTTTGCGAGATCGAAAACAAAGGATGTTGGGCTTATCACAAACAAAGTATATTGATGATATCCTTACTCGTTTTAGCATGCAAGATTCTCAGAAAAGGTTTCTCCCTTTCAGGCATGAAATCACTCTATCCAAGGATCAGTGTCGTAAGACGCCTGATGAGATAGAGAAAATGAAGGCGATTCTTTATGCTTCGATAGTAGAAATCCTAATGTATGTTATGCGTTGTACTAGACCTGATATCTGCTTTGCCATTGGCATGGTTAGCAGATATCAGCCTAACTCAAGGTAAGAACATTAGACTGCCATAAGAATATAATCAAGTACCTGAAAAGAATTAAGGATTATATGTTAGTTTACCAGGCAGACGGTCTAATACCTTTAGGGTACACAAACTCGAATTTCTAATCAGGAAAAGATTCTCGTAGCTCTACCTCAGGATATAAGTTTACCTTGGGAGGTAGAGCTATAAGTTGGAGGAGTATCAAACAATCCTGCATTATTGATTCCACTATGGAGGCTGAATACGTGGCAGCTTCTAAAGTAGCCAAGGAGGCCGTTTGCCTCAGGAACTTGTTAGATCTAGATGTGATGCCTTCAGTTCAGTTGGCTATTATACATTATTGTGACAATAGCGGAGTAGTTCCAAACTCCAAAGAGCTAAGAGTTCACAAGAAAAAAAAGCACATTGAGCGTAAGTATCACTTGATACGAAAAATTGTATAGAAAGGTGATATTGCTGTGACCAAGATTGCATCAGGAGACAACTTTGCAGATCCTTTTACAAAGAGCCTATTGGCTAAGACTTTTTATAGTCATGTAGATGGCATGGGAGTCAGATGTATGACAGTATAGTTTTGAGTATAAGTGAGAGATTGTTAAGGTTGTATACTAAAAATCATAGATTTTAGTTGATTTTAGTACTTAATTTTATTTTTAATAAAATTAATTTTTTATTTTATGATAATCTTAATGAATAATAAATGCAATATCATTTATTTAATGTTATGCATGGATGTCCTTTATTTTATACAGTATTTAATCTGGCGAGCAGAGTACGACTTGCACACAAAAGACCAGATTATAGGTTCTTGCAGAATATAAGTTTTTATTCACAGTTTAGATGGAATTGGACAAACCATCGGTACGATTGTAGCACAAAGTTTTAGTAGATCTGTCTTGGTTACGGGAACAGATAATAGCGTCGTCTCTTATTTTGATTTGCTGTATTAGTACACTTTCTGTGTGTTGAATAGGACCGCATTGAGATAATTAATTTTGTACTAACTATATAAATAAATTTCACACTCCAAGGTTATTATGAGTGCTTATGCTCTTAATCCTGAAATAATTATTATTTGCGTATACTTAATATTCATTGTTTTGATTCATTAAAGGGTGCGATATGATATTACGTGTGTAATCCCAAGAGGGGAGGTGAATTGGATTATTTAAAATTTTTTAGATCAAATAATTGAAAACAAGTGTATGACGTTTAGTTCACAAAAATATTTCTTATTTAATTCACAAGTAAATTTGTTTTAAACTTGTAACCAAAACCTTGTGTTGAAATATTTAAGAACAAGTGTAGACAAATATTAAACTTTTTGTTAATCAAATACAACACTTTATTAGTTTTAGCAATTTAAAGTATAGCTTTCAAATTTAATATGTTTTTAATATGACTTCTAGAATCCAAACACAAGTATATTTGAAATGAACAATAAAAAAACTTAAGCACAAATAAGGATGCTAATTTTTAAAGTCCTTTTAGTTTTGAAGAAACAAACCTTAAAACTTTTTTGAAAAACTTAAAACTCAAATATAGCTTGCAAGAAAACTTTCAAATATATCCCCCTTTTGATTAAAGTACACAACTAATATAAATATGCAAGTTTAGCTTGTTGTATAAAGATTAAAGCATAAATAAACAAAATCCTTTTATTAGATGAATCAATGTGCGAGTATAAAGATAAGTTCAATTTTTTTGATTACTAGATTCAATGCTTTTCTTATCCTAAGAAGCGATAATACAAGAACAAAAACAGTGGTGCAACAAAAATTAATAGTACGATAAAGAAAATATAAAGTAACGCAAGAATGAAGATGACACCACGATTTTTACAAGATTTGGCGCAACGGCCTACATCTTTGCCTCAAGCCAACCACTATGAGAATTTTTACTACATCTCCTTCAATAGGCGGAGGAGCCTCTCTCCTTAGTTTAGGCGAAGTAGCCTATCTTGAGAATGTACCCTTCTCAAATTAACCCAATCTTTGTAGGCGAATTAGCCTCTTTTGAGAATCACCTTTCTCAAATACAAATCAACAAGAAGAATGAGAGTGTACAAGGAACGCTCCTTAGATGAGCTAATAGGTACAACAAATGAAGCTCTAAACTCACTTCTGAAGAAATAAAACGATGAAGCTCAAAGAGAATACTAAATGGTTTTTCTCAAAAAAATGTGTATGAAAAACTCAAGATTTTGAAGCACAAGAGAGTAGTGGAATGAGAGATGTTTGAGAGGCTTTGGATGAGAAAAACAACATCATAAGACCTCTATATATAGGCTCCAAAAACCAACTATCCGTTGGTCTAAATATAGAATTGTCAAACTAGTCATTTTTAGAAAATTTCAAATTTAAGCCTGTTCGGTCGACTGAAGAGACTCACTCGGTCAATTGAACTCCAAGGTTCGGTCGACTGAACTGTGGTGGATCAGAAAAAAGTATTTCTGGTAGCCCATTCAGTCGACTGGTTATGGTTCCTCAGTCTACTAGATCATTGAAAACCCAATTTTTTATTTTTCAAAAAGATTTTGATCATTATTTGTTTTGGAAAAAAGTTCTAACCATTTTTAGGATTTTTATGAGCTTCAAAGTAATAATCAAGAGATAATGAGAGTGTACAATGATCCTAACAAGAAATTTACAACATGTTCTTCAAGTCTTCAATGTCTCCATCCTTTTTGCATTTGTTCGACAAAAACTTGTCGCCAAATAATATTGATTTGGAATTATGCGTCACAGCTGCCAATGTATATCTTGAATTGTGCTAAGTGTATATTTTATGTAGCCAAACTAAATCTGCACAATTAGATATATAAGTTTGTTATCATCAAAATTCGATTATTCAAGCCTTGTTAGGTTAACAATCTCCCCCTTTTTGCTGATGACAAATACAAGCAAAATAATGTAGGAAAACTTAAGTAAAACTTCCCCTAAAAATAAGCATGAGTACTAATTTTTGAGAGTTGAGAAACTCCCCTTACTATATGCATAAGTTGTGCAGATTTGAAGTTCATTTCATTCAAATCGTAAGCCTTATGATCAATATAGATTTTCAATTCAAGGTCAATCAAATAACCATGAGAAGAGTAATATATAAGCACAATAAACATAACCATCCAAGCATAATAAACATGATAAAGTATAGCAAAAACCATAAACAAGATAAGAGTAGTATTAGTACATGATCCTAAAATAAAAATTCTCTAATGCTCTCTAGACAAAAAGAAAAATAAAGTGGAGCCTTGGAGCTTTCCTTGTTTTGCACCACACACTTGTTTCTCCCCCTTTTGGCATTATCAAAAAGAGGTGGAGCCAGAAGAGTCGGCGGCATCATCATCATCATCATCATCCTGATCTGCGGGTGAAGAGGTAGCGAAGGGAGGTATGCCCATAGTCTCTTCAAGGTGACCAAGGCGTGAGCTAATCCTGTCAAGCATCTCGTTAATGCATTTGGAAAAAGAGTGAACCAGTTTCTTTTAAAAAGAACGTGTGACAGGAGCATCATCAGTAGTGGTAGGAACAGGTGGAGGTGCTAGAGGAGATGTAGGTGGAGCATCAACATCATAGGTAGTAGCCTCGGCTTCCTCATCACTATCTTGAATGACTTGAGGTGCTTGCCTTTGGATTTTAGGTACCCACTGACCATTTTGAAGTTTATAACCCATTTGTTTTAAGGTTGTGGCGGTTAGAAAATCAAAATTTTTAGGTGGAAGGAAATTTGAAGGAGAAGAGGAGAAGCCAAAGGACTCAAACAGTGGAGTGAGCAAACCACCGTATGGAAGAATATAGCGTTTTGAACTTTCTTTGGCAAGCATCCATTGGCATATGAGAGATGGAAGATCAAGACGTATTTCCTTATAGATGCACCATAAAAGAAAACAGTCAAGATATGAAATATAGGTGCGGGAACCACTACAAGGCACAACGGTATATGTAATGATGAGATAAAAAATTTTGGCCTCAAGTGTGAGTTAGGAGTAAGATGGAAGGATACCAAAATTCATAGGTGGTTCAGTCATGATTAACGGTAAAAATAATTCGGGGGTGAATTCATAAGCCATGGTCCAAGATTGTGAAGAAATATGTGGACACATGAAGTCTCCACGACCCATTCCAAAAAGATTAGCCATATCTTTATCGGAGAATTTATAATTTTTTCCATAAAGATAAGTAATAAAGAGGATGGAATGATCATTGGGGTTTGGTGAAAGGTCTTTGGAAAGATTTGCATAAAACAACCTAGTGATTTGGGGATAAACATCTTTATATTGATAGAAAACAACGGGTCCCCAACCAAGTTTAGATATGAGTCTTATAACATTTGGAAAGTAAGAATCTACAAAGCGCATATTTAAATTTTTACCAAAAATCAGTTCAAGAGATTGTAGATGATGTTTGTAGAGAATCTCGGCTTTAGTTGAGGAGAACCAACTGTCATGGTCGTCAGTTGAATCATCCCTAGCAATGGATTTGCCCTTTCCTCCTCTAACCCTAGGTGCCATTGAAGAGTTGTTGAGTGAGGGAGAATGTAGGTTTTAAAAAGGTGAGAAATGTGAGCTATTGAAAACCAAGAACTAAGCTTTTTTGTGCCCTAAGAGAGAAATCGAGAGGTATTAAAAATGAAATAACATGGGTTTAATGCAGTTCGGCGTTTTAGTTTTTCAAAATCCCCGAAGGTTCGGTCGACTCAACTATTGGGTTCGGTCAACTCAACTCAGAAAAACTGGTTCGGTCGACTGGGAAATGGGCCTCAATCGACTGAACTTAGTGTTTTGACAGAGTTAATTTCCAGCAAAGATTGAGATTGAATAAAGTTAATTTTACTTAAAATTACTTCTTGAAATAAAATTATACAACCTCACGAACATGCACAAGACCCAATTCTCATCTAATTATAATGAATCGACCCTCATTGAGGAGTTTAGTAAATATATCTTCCCATTGTTCACTTGTACTCTCAAACTCTAAAAATATATCATCTTTTTGAACATGATCACGAAGAAAATGATGACGTATTTCAATATGTTTGGTTCGTGAATGCAAAATAGGATTTTTAGATATGTTTATCGCACTTGTGTTATCACATTTAATTGGTACAACATCATATTTTAATTTAAAATCATTAAGTTGTTGTTTTATATACAAAATCTGTGCGCAACAACTACCCGCAGCCACATATTCGGCTTCAGCGGTAGATAAAGCTGTAGAACTTTGTTTCATTGAAAACCAAGAGACAAGTGATTTTTCCAAAAAATGACTTGTGCCATTAGTGCTTTTACGGTCAATTGTGCAACCAGCAAAGTTCGCATCAGAATAACTTATCATTTCAAAAGATGTAAATTTTGGATACCATAAGCCTATATCTATTGTGCCAACCAAATATCTTAATATTCGTTTTACAGCTATTAGGTGTGATTCTTTAGGACAAGCTTGATAACGTGTACACATACAGACACTAAACATAATGTCAGGCCTACTTGCAGTTAAATAAATTAAACTACCAGTCATACCTCGATTGAGCTCAGTGTCTACCGATTTTCCTTGCTCGTCTTTGTCAAGTTTAGTTGAGGGAATCATTGGAGTACCCAAAACTTTTCCATTTTCCATTTGAAAGCGCTTGAACAGCTCACGTACTTTACTTTGATTGGTTGATGAATGTTCCATTCTTTGCTTGCTTGATTTGGAGTCTAAGAAAGAAAATGAGCTCTCCCATTATGCTCATCACAAACTCATTTTGCATGCAAATGGAAAATTCCTTACACAAAATCTCATTAGTAGCACCAAATATGATATCATCTACGCATATTTGTACAATAAGCATGTCCTCCTTATTAGTTTTAGTAGATAATGTTGTGTCAATTTTTCCTCTTGCAAAATCATTCTCTAATAAGAAATTGCTTAGTCTTTCGTACTAAGCTCGAGGAGCTTGTTTTAAACTATATAATGCTTTTGTTAATTTAAATACGTGGTTTGGATAATCATAATCTTCAAAACCAGGTGATTGTTCAACATACACTTCCTCATTTATAAAACTATTTAAGAATGCACTTTTTACATCCATTTGAAAAAGTTTAAAGTTCTTATATGATGCATATGCTAATAACATGCGAATAGCTTCCGTCCTAGCTACGGGTGCGTATGTTTCTTCAAAATCAATTCCTTCTTCTTGATTATATCATTGTGCGACTAACATAGCCTTGTTTCGGACAACAATACCATTTTCATCCTTTTTATTTCTAAAAACCCATTTAGTTCCAATGATTGTATATCTTTAGGCCCAGGAACTAAATTTCAAACTTCATTTCTTTAAATTGATTTAATTCGTCTTGAATAGCCATTACCCAAGATTCATCTTCTAAAACTTTATTTATATTTTTAGGTTCTTGTGAAAGGAATGCAATATAATCACAAATATTTTTTTAATAAAGATCGAGTACTTACACCTCGTGAAGGTTCACCTATGATTTGATCCATAGGATGATCCTTCACTGTTTTCCATTCTTTTGGTAGGTCAATATGTTCGTCGTCAGCCTTGTTAAAACCTTCGTTGTAACACCTCGACCCTTCACATGGCAACGATATTGTCTATTTTAGGCAAAGTCCTCACGGTTTTGTTCTTCCTAGAGGGGTCACCCATCCTTGCATTGCTCCCGCATAAGCACGCTTAACTGCGGAGTTCTGCTAGGGTTTCTACCACCTGGAAAAAGGTCTCGTTGAACGTAAGGGTCCAAGATTTTTCCTTTATAACCCAGGAATTCTCTCTCCCCTTCCGATGTGAAATACCAGGATATCACAATCCACCCCCTTAGGGCTGCACATCCCCATGCAGTAGCCTGCCAGCTCTGGTAGCCTACCAGTCCTTATCGACCAACCCACTCAGTAGCCCACCCACGTGTCACGCGAGACGGCAGGGGCCCACAGTCGAAGGTGAGGAGAGTTGGCTCTGATACCATTTGTAACACCTCGACCCTTCACATGGAAACGATATTGTCCGCTTTGGGCAAATCCCTCACAGTTTTGTTCTTCCCAGGGGGTCACCCATTTTTGCATTGCTGCCACGTAAGCACGCTTAACTGCGGAGTTTTGCTAGGGTTTCTACCACCTGAAAAAAGGCCTCGTTGAATGTAAGGGTCCAAGGTTTTTCCTTTATAACCCAGGAACTCCCTCTCCCCTTCTGATGTGGGATACCATAATATCACAATCCACCCCCTTAGGGCTGCACGTCCCCGTGCAGTAGCCTGCCAGTCCTTAGCGACCCGCCCACTCAGTAGCCCGCCCACGTGTCACGCGAGACGGCAGAGGCCCACACTCGAAGGTGAGAAGAGTCGGCTTTGATACCATTTGTAACACCTCGACCCTTCACATGGTAACGATATTGTCCGCTTTGGGCAAAACCCTCACGGTTTTGTTCTTCCTAGGGGGGTCACCCATCCTTGCGTTGCTCCCGTGTAAGCACGCTTAACAGCGGAGTTCTGCTAGGGTTTCTACCATCTGAAAAAAGGCATCGTTGAATGTAAGAGTCCAAGGTTTTTTTTTTATAACCCAGCAACTCCCTCTCCCCTTCTGATGTGAAATACCAGGATATCACATTTGTCCTCCTTGATTTCCATTTCTTCCATTCCTTTATTTATTTCCAAATCATCATCAACTATAGTCTTAGAAAGAAAGTGGTTAGCTTCATCAAAAGTAATATGAATGGACTCAACTAATATCATAGTTCTTTTATTATATACTCTATAGGCTTTACTATTTGTAGCATATCCAAGAAATATTCCTTCATCAGATTTAGAATCAAATTTTCCCAATTCATCTTTGTCATTTAAAATGAAACATTTATATCCAAAAACATGAAAGTAAGAAATGTTGGGCTTTCTACCATTCTATAGCTCATAAGGAGTTTTATTTAGACGATATCTTATGAAAACTCGGTTTATTACATAGCAAGCAGTATTAACTGCCTCGGCCCAAAAATATTTATGAATTTTGTGTTCATTTAACATAGTACGAGTAATTTCTTGTAAAGATCTATTTTTCTTCTCTACAACCCTATTTTGTTTAGGAGTTTCGAGGTGCAGAAAAATTATGAGAAATTCTATTTTGTTCACAAAAGTTTTCAACATCTTTATTTTTAAATTCTCCTCCTCTATCACTACGAATGTGTAGAATAGTATAGCCCTTTTCATTTTGAATTTTCTTACAAAGCTTAGACAACAAATGACATAATTCATCTTTTGATGCAAGAAATAAAACCCATGTATATCGTGAAAAATCATCGACAATAACAAAATAATATGCTTTTCCTCCAAGACTTAGGAGTTTCATAGGACCAAAGAAGTCAAGATGAAGTAATTGTAGTGGCCTATTTGTAGAAATTTCTTGTTTATTTTTGAAACTAGTTGTAGCTTGCTTACCAAATTAGCAAGCATCATAGACCTTGTCTTTGATGAATTTAGTTTTAACCAAGCCTTTGACCAAATCTTTCTTGACAAGTTTTGATAGGAGATCCACGCTAGCATGACCTAGCATCCTATGCCATAACCAACTAGTTTCATTTACAGCAGAAAAACATGTAACATTTTGAGAATGTAGTTTTTCAAAATCAATAGTGTAAACATTTTCAAATCTCTTTGCAACAAATAAAACTTTATTTTCTTCTTTGTTTTCAACAACCCATGTATCATGCAAAAATTTTACACTATAGCCTTTATCACATAATTGACTAATACTAAGGAGATTATGCTTGACACCATCGGCAAGTAATACGTTATCAATAGATAGAGATGAGACCTTATTGACCTTACCTATGCCAATAATTTAACTCTTGCGTTGTCTCTGAATGTTACATGTCCTCCATCCTTAGGTGTTAGGGTTAGGAACTTAGTTTTGTCACCCGTCATATGTCTTGAGTATCCACTATCAAAATACCACATTTTCTTTGATGACGAGGATCTCAAGCATACTTACAAAACAATTCAAGTAATTTTCTTTGGTAACCAAATTCTTTTGGGTCCTATAGGATTAGCTTCTTTTATTCTCCCAACCATTTTTGTGATCCCATTATTTTTTTTAGTGGGCAATCAAATTTAATATGTCCCTTCCTTTTGCATTTGAAACAGGTTATATTTTCATAATGAGGTTTTCTTTTTCCAATGTTTCAACTTTTGAATCATGCTCCTTAGAAATATTTTCTTTTTCAATTTTTGCATTTTCATTTGAAGCCTTTAATTCCTCAATTTCTTTAGAGAAAATTTTATTTTCAATTTTGAATTTTACATTCTTTTTTTCTAATTTCAAAAGACTTTTATATAAGTTGAATATTTTATTTTTAAGTTCATCGTATGACGGCATAGAATAAGAAGAGCTAAAATCATTACATGAATTTGAATGAGAGCTTACCTCTTCATCTATACTTGCCACCAAGCAGAAGTTAGCCATTTCTTCGTCGCTTGAGCTAGTGCTTGACTCATTAGAATCAGAGTTGTCCCACGTGGTTGCTTTCAAGACCTTTTTCTTCTTCTTCAACTCCTTCTTGAGTAAAGGACATTCGGGTCTGATGTGCCCAGTTTTGTTGCAATTATAGCAAGTAGGTGGTTCTTTCTTGAGGTCTCGTTTGCTTGAGTCTCTTTTGTCAAATTTTGTACCTCGGAATCTCTTTGAGAATTTTTTTATCTCTTTTGAGGAACTTTTCGAATCTTCTTGTGATGAGGGCCATGTCATCATCATTGATATCCTCGTCTTCATCACTTGAGCTTTCTTTTGATGCTTTGAGAGCGATGGATTTCTTGACCTTGTTTTTCTCGTTGACTCTTTCATTTATCTTGAGCTTGTATGTCAATAGTGAGCCAATTAGTTCATCCAAAGTCATGACTCTTAGATTTCTCGCCTCAGAGATGACTGTAGCTTTAGCTTCCCAAATGGGTGGTAAGGTTTTGAGTATTTTCCTTAACAACTCATAAGACTGATAAATTTTTTCAAGTGCATTAAGTGAATTAATAATGTGAGTAAAGCGAGTGTACATGCTAGTTATAGTTTCATCTTCATGCATCTTAAAGCTTTTATATTCACTAATTAATCTATCTATCATAGAATTTTTAACATCTCGTGTGCTTTCATAAGTGACTTCTAATTTTTTTCATATTTTTTTTGCACTTTTATATATAATTATTCTATTATATTCATTAGCATCTAAGCACAATATAATTCATTCATAGCATTAGAGTTTATTTGTAGTTGTTTCATATCATTTTTATTTATTTCTTCTTCTAACTTAGGAACCTCTTTATCTTCTACAGTCTTAGTTGGAGTAAAGTTACCTTGCACGATTACCCTCCATACTCTTCAATCCATAGTTTGAATGAATATTCTCATTGTTTACTTCCAAAAGGTGTAGTTAACACCACTAAAGATGGAGGTCGTGTGGAATACTGACCTTCTCCAAAAGGGGATACGCCAATACCTGCCATTTGATCTTTTACACAAAAATTTGTTAAGAATAATGTGTTAGGCTCTGATACCAATTGATATTACGTGTGTAATCCAAAGAGGGGAGGTGAATTAGATTATTTAAAATTTATTAGATCAAATAATTGAATACAAGTGTATGACCTTTAGTTCACAAAAATATTTTTTATTTAATTCACAAGTACAAATCAACAAGAAGAATGAGAGTGTACAAGGAACGCTCCTTAGATGAGCAAATAAGTACAACAAATGAAGCTCTAAACTCACTTCTCAAGAAATAAAACGATGAAGCTCAAAGAGAATACTAAATGATTTTTCTAAAAAAATTGTGTATGAAAAACTCAAGATTTTGAAGCACAAGAGAGTAATGGAATGAGAGATGTTTGAGAGGCTTTGGATGAGAAAAACAATAGCATAAGACCTCTATTTATAGGCTCCAAAAACCAACTATCCATTGGGCTAAATATAGAATTATCAAACTAGCCGTTTTCAGAAAATTTCAAATTTAAGCCTGCTCGATCGACTGAAGAGACTCACTCGGTCGATTGAACTCCTTTTCGGTTGACTGAACTCCAAGGTTTGGTCGACTGAACTGTGGTGGATCAGAAAAAAGTATTTCTGGCAGCCCATTCAGTCGACTGGTTATGGTTCCTCAGTCGACTGGATCATTGAAAATCCAGTTTTTTATTTTCCAAAAAGATTTTGATCATTATTTGTTTTGGAAAAAAGTTCTAACCATTTTTAGGATTTTTATGAGCTTCAAAGTAATAATCAAGAGATAATGAGAATGTACAATGATCCTAACAAGAAATTTACAACATGTTATTCAAGTCTTCAATGTCTCAATCCTTTTTGCATTTGTCCTACAAAAACTTGTCGCCAAATAATATTGATTTGGAATTATGCGTCATGGCTTCCGTTGTATATTTTGAATTGTGCTAAGTGTATATTTCCTGTAACCAAACTCAATTTTCACAATTAGATATATAAATTTGTTATCATCAAAATTCAATTATTCAAGCCTTGTTAGGCCAACACGATCTTTTATGGATTAATAGTCTCGGTGAGTTGGATTGCGGTATTAATTATATGGTGAATATTAATTATTGAAGGAATTCACGTCCCGATTGTTCGGGATTGATGATACCCTCTTAAAGAAGTTTATAAGTTTTGACTGAGCCAAACCCTGCACGTGAATTTAATTATCCGGCAGTCAAATAAGTTAAGCAAAATGGCTTAAAAAATTTTAAAAATGCCGATTAAATTAAATTGTTAGTAGTTAAATTTAATTGGCGAGTATCGAGAATCTTAATATGGGGAGATGAGTTAAGAATTTAATAACATGAGTTCAATACAAATTAGTCTTGAGATTATAACTAAGAGTGCAGTTACAGTTCTTTAGTGGTATGAACTGCAATTTAGTATTTTATAAAAATTGCAGAAACTGCTGCAAGATTTTTATAATTGCAGAAATCACTGAATGAGTATCTAGGTCACACTAGAAGTATATGTCATAATTACTTCACAGGTCTCTACTGTAGCCTATAAATATGCATGTAGACTGAATCAAATTCATTAGTTATTTTTCAAGACTAAGGTTGTCCAAGTTCTGTCGGTATTAGTTTTGAAAGGATCATAGCTCACAATATGTTCGAAAATCGCATCAGAAATACGGTAGAAGGTCTGTTTGGAGCTTCAAGTCAGAGAATTAAAATTCGTAGTTAAAAAAACGATCGGAAAGATATTCATCTAAATTAACTGTGGTGGCACGAGTTTTATTCGACATCAAAAAGTTGTTATCTGGAGCCTATTTCGGCAATTGCTCGTCTAGTTTTATTTTTTTGAAAAATCGTATACAAATCAATGATCTTAGCAATTTGCCTCCAACACTGTGCTCCTAACTGCCTCACACACTGAGCTGATGTAGTCCCCCCCGCTACTCTAAATGCCTACATCCCCGATTATTGCAACTATTGACTCTGACCCTATCACCCTTATACTGACTGAACTGGCTAGGGTCTTGCTATACTTTGTGTAGCTTCTCTGTGGGGGCAATATCGGCGTACATGCCGAGCCTGACCACACTAAAATCACATAAGGGGTCCTCTCTCTAGAAGATGAGTCGGTGTATGACTATGTGACTGACCCCTCTATGGGCAGTCGATGGCGTGGTGATCTAGCTATCGACATGTGAAATAAATCATCTCTCTACACTTCGACAGACCCGAAGAAACAACAAAGGGTGCCTGGCGCAAAAGGCTGCTGCTACTGCTGCTGATAGGACCTCATAGGTAAAGAACCAAAAGTAAAGTGTCTCTGCCTCTTAGACTGGCGCCTCTCACACTGTGCGCTAGTCCCTCCAGTTAGCGCCCTAATCTCCCTCGCCTTGTGAGTCTCCACCATAGTATTCTATATCGTTATGGCAGACTCCACAAGTTCTTAAAGGATACGGATTCTCAAGGCAACTACTCGGTCTCTAATGGTGGGCCTTAGGCCCCTTTCAAACCTTTTTGCACGTAGTTCATCCATTGCCATCACCTTTTGGGCAAAGCGAGATACGTTAATGAACTTAGCCTCGTATTGTACAACAGTCATACTCCCTTGAGTGAGGAAAAGAAACTTCTCTTTATAAACATCCCTAGATGACTCCAGGAAATATTTCTCTAGAAACACTTTAGCAAACGCAGCCCATGTACCCTCTATAGTCGTCTTAGCAAATTTCCACCATTTATGCGCATCTCCCCATAATTGAAAAGCGATGAAATTTACTCTTAAATCATCTTCCACTATCTGAAGAGTGTCAAGAATGCATGTAGTAAGTTCTAGCCACTCAGTGGCAACATTGGGGTTTAGACCTCCCATAAATGTCGGAGAGTCCAATCGCTGGAACTCTCTCATTGCAAAAGTGGCCCTAGGCTCGGGAGCTCTAGCTTTTCCCCCTGCCGCTTCGGCCAATGTGAGCTTGGTGTTCATCATTTCCTGCCTAAACTCAATACCTCCAACTTATTCCTGAGGGGCATCTGCCTCTCCAACCTCCGAAACCTTAGCAAACCCACAACCTCTGCCAGGATCGCGACCACGACCACGACCACGATAATGACCACGACCTCTTCTCGGAAGCATCACTCTATATTAAAGAATTATAGAAGCAATTAACACAAGGGTTTGATATGACATCACACTTTTGACATACAAATCACATTTAGCTGTATTATCTCTTAACAACCTATGAATAATACTATCCTATCTCACATAACGAGGAGCCTTAAAGGAATGAAACGTCAATCTAGGTAACTTATTTAGATTTGTCATAAGAAATAATGTTGGGCAAACGTTTTTCTCACTTGAATCCCAAATTAGTTGACTGAACGTCCAAGTGTAAGACACGTCATTTCTAGGTTCAATCTCCACGCGCAAATATAACACATAACACATAAGCATCACATTCTATCATATTCCTGAGACCCTAACATGCTAACACATATATGTCTCTACACACTCATCAAACATAAACTTCAATTAACCCATAGTGATGCAACCACTCTCGAGGCATGTGAACCACCCTCGAAAAAACCATCGAAGAGGTCAACTCACAATTAAGATATTTGACAAAACCCATTTTATATCCCTTTTTCCAACGAAATAATTGAATCAAAACAAATTTCGAAAGGAGAGTTAAACCATTGAAAAGAAGACTCTCGGGATTTCAATTTGAACATAAAGAGGTCCCGAAATGGAGTGTGGATGAAAAAGATAGTTTTAATTAAGAAAACAAAAGTTCATAACTGGCCTAGGTGAGTTCGTTCGAGCGACCACTTGACCGAGATAGAAAGCCAACTTTTAGGTAATAGACCGCTCGAGTGGACTTAGGACCACTCGAGCGGTCTCTTATCCGAGACCAACCAAGCAAAAATCCTATTTTAAAAATAAGTTTCCAAACCAACACTTTTCTTGAAGAAAAGAGTTACAAGGTATAAAATATTATAAAAATTAACACTAAACGATAGGAATATATTCTAAAACTCATCTAAAACCTCCCATGAGGATCACATAAGATTTCATTCCATCTAAAAAATATAAAATTTATGGCTTTCAAGTCTTACAACACCAAAAATCAAGAGTTCATGAATAAATACCATAATTCCATGACTCTAACATCTTCCAATTTGAGTATACATATTTCCTTACAATCCACAAAATATACATTGATTCATAACTTCAAAGCAATTCAAAATAAAATATCCAAAACACGCTAATCTCTGGTTATGATATGGTTTCACCATCGGTACTTGAAAAATGGCTACAAAAATAACGTGAGTAAAGGCTCAACAGGATTCTAACAACCTATACGAACATACTCGATATGCAATTAACAATTCTATATCAATGCTCCAAAATCCAAAAGATACCCCAATTTGCATATGATGCACATTTAACGAATACTCATAATTCAACCTACAACCTTTTGGCATAACCAAATTGATCTATAGTTGAATAATCCAATCACATCATATTGGCTTTGCCTATTACCGCGCATATTTGCACATTTTTCGGGAATACCATCCGATGGAATGGGGCACCTCACCATGTTTTCGGGTATAAAATTAAGGGAACCGGGCACTCATTCTTGCGCAAGTTTTCAGTCTTTTATCGAAAAGCAAGTCAAGCTCACAGTAATTCAAAATCCTCCTCAATATTTACAACATAATTGTTCAATAATATTGATCCATCAATCATTGCACATGATTTTCATCTAATCACACGTGTATTCACTACATGGCCAACAATTCAATTCTCCAAAACATATCTCACCAACTCAAGTTTTCACAACTTGTACTCAAAATAAATTTAAAATGAGAATTTTCCAATTTTCCCAATCAACAAGATTTTCAATCAAAAACCAATTTATGTACATTTTATTCAAATCTAGCCCAAATCATATCCCAGAGATGTCAAACCCAAATCAACTTTCCTAGTTAACCTCATATTTAGGTCTATTATTTTCAATTAGTGCTAATCCATAGATTCCATGATAAAAAACACAAATTAAACCCTTTTTACACTTCCATTATCAATATCATTCCTCAAAATCAAGTTAAACCCTACTACATCATACATCTCCAAACCTAGGGTTTCAAATCCACATTATTTTTACAACAAATACATAAAATAGAATTTAATTTCTTGCATATACATTACAGAGGAATATGTAGGAAGGAGAATCCTACCTCTATTTGTCGAAAGCTAAAACCCAAACACCCGTGGGGAGGACCAAACTCATTGAAATCAAAAACTGATCGGTTGTAATCGAAGCTCTTAACGTAAGGAACAATCTTTCTTCTTTGTTCTAAAATCAAACCCTAACATAGGGTCTCCAAAAGTTAGAGAGAGACATAGATCAAAAAGTTTTGGCCCGCAGGCTGGCAGTGTAGCGGCCAGGCCCGTCCTAGGCCCAAGCCTGAAAATCCTAGAAACGGACATAGGTCGCCCCTCTCAAGTGCAAGGGCCGACCCATTTGGCCCGAATATTAATATATATTAAGTAAACTATAAACTAATATAGTAAAATATAAACTTATAAACTAATAAACTTATAAAGTATAAACTCATATAATAAATTAATAAACTAATAAACAAATATTAGACTATAAAATTATAAACTTATATAATAAACTAATAAACTATTAATAAACTAATAGTAGACTATAAATTTATAAATTAAGTAATTAACAAACTAATAAACTTATAAAGCTATAAATTTATAATAAAATAATAAACTAATGAATAAACTTATAATAAACTATACGTATAAATTTAATAACTTATAGTCTTATACAATAAGTCAACAACTCAAAAAATAAAAAATAAATAAATAAAACAATACAATAATATGGAAAGCCTGCAAAAAGCCTAACTCGTGGCCCAAGCCTAACCCGTGGCCCAAGCTTGAGGCCCGAGTTCAAGTACCAAGCTCGAGTCCCTTATTCTTAGGCCTAGCCCTTTCCCTCCCCAACAAGTCCGGCCCAGTTCAAATTTTTAGCAGGAGTTTACCGGGCTTGGGCTGAGATTGGCTTACCCGAACTACGACTGGGTCAAGTCGGGTCAAAATTATATCTCAAAAAAAATCTTCAATGATGGCTTGTAAAGAGAGAGAGAGAGAGGGAAAAAGCAAATGAGCAAAATGGAAGAGGGAAGAGGACAGAAGATCGGCGGGGGAGGGAGAGCTTGGCTTCTCCAAGAAGCCGTACTCCAAATTCTAGGTCACTCTTTTCACAAATTACCAAAATGCCATCAAACCTCCAACAAAATCTTAAACCAAGAAATTACATCCAAATTACCCCAAAATTAATATGTTAACATCAAGTTAAAATAAAAATTTATATTTTTTAAATTTATCAAAATTCAAAATTTTTCCTGACTTAAAATTCTTGAGTCTCCGTAAACACAAGTAGTTCAAACAAAACATGTAACAATATTATTGGGCCCACTGGCCACATAAATATGATAACTGTATATGCGCAATGCAATACCACATATACAATTTATCACATAAATATTTAATTATAAAAATTAAAATAGGATCGAGTCTCACAACTAA
>JAOTRH010432967.1:0-34187 GCA_034768845.1 Heliamphora exappendiculata | reverse complement strand
TTTAAGTGGTAAAACATGTAAATTATTCACCTCATTATTTTTATCAGTAGAAATAATATGGTGTAAAATATAAATAGCATTTTCCAATGTACTACGATAGATAAATTATTTTCTAGCCATAATACTGCATGAAAACTTATTAAAAGAAACAGAATATTCATCATTCCCCAAACAGGAAATCGAAACTAAATTTCGCCTGATTTGAGGTACATAAAAAATGTTCTTCAAAATTAAATATTTATTTCTATTGAAATAAAGAACTACTTCTCTCACTGCAACAGCAGACATCTGAGAGTTATTCTCCATCTGAAGGTAGACCTCGCCATCTCTAAGCTGCTTGGTTACCTAGAACCCCTGCAAAGAATTGCAGACATGATTAGTAGCTCCCATATCTACACACCAGGTTTCCGTAGATACAACCACTAAACATGATTCAACTACTAGAGAAAAAGCAATACTTGCAGCTTGCTTGTTCTTCCGGTCAGAACAGCCCCTCTTCCAGTAGCCTGGTTTCTGACAAAAATAGCACGTGCCCTTTGGCGCCTTTACCTTCACGTTGGCAAGTGATTGCTTAGCCTTGCCAACTTTCTTTGCATTTTCCTATAGCTGCCCTTTCTTCTTATTCTTGCCACCTCTTGGCCGAGAAGTAGAAGCTTTTTTAGCAACAAATGAATGGATTGACTTGCGGATAACACCTTCCGTTACCTGTAGTCCTTTCTACAATTCTGCTAGAGAAAAATCCAGTTTGTTCAGAGTGTAGTTTAGTCGAAATTGTTAAAACAAATCAGGCAGTGACTGGAGCACGATATCGATTTGGGATTTTGCATCGATTTCTGCTCCAAGGACCTCCAGCTCGTTAAGAAGACCGATCATCTTCAAAACGTGGTCCCTAACAGGTGTACCCTCAGCCATGGTTGCGTTCATGAGAGCCCTCATGGTCACCTGCCTTGCTGCCTGACCCTGATCACCAAACATTTCTGTAAGGTTCAACATGATCTCAGCTGCAGATGCCATAGACTGATGCTGGCTTTGCAGAACATTCGACATAGATGCCAGGATGTAACAGCTAGCCATCCGATCAGCCTTCACCCACTTCTTATAATCCTAGATCTCCTGTTCGATGGATTCACTATGAGAAATGGGTGGACATGGGTTATACAACACAAACCTATAGTCGTTAGAAGTCAAAATAATATCGAGGCTCCGTTTTCATGTGATAAAGTTTGATCGAGTTAGTTTATGTTCCTTGAGAATTGCCACAAGTGGATTGAATTATCCCATTATTAATCCTGAGAAACAAAAGATAAAAACTTTTTTAATTCTTTTATCAAATTAGGGTTCTTCAACCTTTTATTTTAAAAAAAATTATTGGCAGCTCGAATATTTCGTGATTAAGCAGGCTACGTAATGTGGACGTCTACTAATCAACACCCGTCCAGACAGACATGCCATTACTGCAGGAACCAAATATCATAATGAAAAACCATCGGCTCAGAGTCACATTAATTGATAGGCCACGTAGTGTGGACGTCTAACAATTAACGAACAAAGAACTATTAGGTTTCTTATTCCTTGATATAGAAAATTTCATGTAAATTAAATAGCCAATTAATTTTGATCCCCACAAATAAAAATAGTGACTCATTGGGGAGAAAATTTTTATTCACGGGTTAAGTGTATAACCATTACCCTTAATTTGAAAATACCGTGTCAAAACCCTGAGCCCGGTGTGAGCGAATCCTACTTTGTACTATTTTCAAATCTACTTCTTTCGAAGATTCGTACCGGAGATGCCATGATTATAGCTCTTCCTTTGGGAGACCAAAAGTCGAAACCGGCGCGCGAGCTATAACCGCATCTCCTACGAACGTGTATTGGAGACCGTAAGATTTACCTGTGACTAAACCCTTCTCCTACTTAATATTTTAAAAACTGAGAGTTTTTCTTTTTTTTTTTTTCATTTTAAATGATTAAATATATTTTAATTTCCGATTGAAATAAATTCGATTTTAGTCAATTAAAATATTCCTTATTTAACCATAATAAAATAAACAAAAACCTTCCTTATTTAATTTTGTGAAAAAAATTAATTACCCGGGTTTTAATTAAAAATCTTAATTAATTTTAACCCAAAGACTAAATAAATAATTATCTATTTATTTTTTCATTTAAAAAATTACTAGGATTATTTATTTTATAAAACTATTTTCCTAATAGACTTCCGATAATTAAAATCATGCATAAAAGGAAAAAAAATAAAATAAATCCATCCACGCAATAAAATAAAATAAATAAATAATTAATTAAACAACGACAAAATAAATATAAAGTAAGTCGTTATGATCCGGTCCATCCATTTAATATTTTAATTCGATGGTCTCGAATCAAAGATTAAACGCCTAAGATTTTAGAACTCTAAACGAGCCGTCAAAGACCTGAAACTTTTTCTCAGCCTTCAGACCACCGTCACCACCCCGGACCACCGCTGGAATGCCAAAAAAATGCTGAAAAAGAAACCCAAACAGCCCCTTTAAGTTGCCAAAAAATCTACTGTGTAGGTTGCACTGCGCCACCTTTTTTCAACCGCGGTTTGACCGCCTTGCTGCCACTTTTCAACCCCCAAAAAATTGTGGTAGGTAGAGCACATTGAGGTCTTGATCTCCAAAGAAAATTGCGTCAAAATTCGAAGCCGAAGTGGTCCGAAAAAATCGTCAAAGTGGTGAAATTTCTGCCGGGCGCCACTGTGCGCGACCAACTTTGAAGCAACTTTTCACCCCTTTGCCACCGTTGTCTAACCGAAACCGAACCTCCATCGGATAGCCAATGGACAACCTTATTTTCAGCAAAAAAATCGCATCGAAAAAGATTGCCGAAAGGCCCGAAAATGAGCCCCGAAGATGGTGCCACTGTTATGCCGAACAGGCCATGCCGCCGCCGCCTTGTCCTTCTTTTTTTCATTTTCGTTCTTCATTTTGCTTGATTCGATTACAATATTGATCCAGAAAAAAATGAATAAAATAATAGATTACATCGTCAAAAACATATACCCCACGTAGGAGGCGTACAACCGATCTATTCTCGAAACAAAACCGCCGAGATAAACGATTAAAAAATGATATAAACCAAACATTCATACATTCATATAACCAGATCATAACAACATAGGCTGCAAAACAAATGTTAGCACAATGATTTTTCATGAAAAATGCAACCATGGCTCCGATACCATTGTTGGAGTGGAAAAAAAAAATTGAACTGACGCCGTGACTGTAAAAAAACGACGTATGCATTTTTCATGAAAACTAAGAACTATATTAATCTTAATAGTAAAATACCTTTATCAAACTTGTCAAAACGTTTCAAGAAGTCCCGAATACGTAAGACCTAGGTGTAATCCCCTTATTAGGGCCGGCCACCTAGGGAGTAATCCCTAGGTGTGCCGAAAACCAAAATCGCCGTTCATTATTTAATTTAATCCCTGAATGTCCCCGGTGGCAAAACCGACATTCTAATTAAATTAAATAATAACCGAAACTAATAAGGAAAATATCCAGGCGTGTAGTGGGCTACGTGAGGGATCACGAGGAAGTATAGGACTCCGACTAACCATACGAAAAAATCGGATATCCCTAACTTTGTCCCCGAGTTAGATCCTTTCTCGTACGAGCCAGAACTTATTCCATTAAAGGTCCTGACTAAACTCCCGGCCCTAACTCAAATTATGTATTGAGTTTCCAATTATCAAATGCACTGAATTCTCCCCACGTTTAAGATATGGATTCCCGATAAATAAATTAGGTTGCTAACAACCTGATTTAATTATCCTATTTTTCTGGCAACTGCACCGCTTAACCTTTTGATATGTCGGATCCAACGATCAACTATACAGGTTTAGCATAGTCAAACCTATAAGCAAAGCACACAAGGGGGAACTCCTCAACCTAAATTGGACGTGGTTTTCGTCAGTTGATTATCAATCATCGGACAAATAATGCCAGCACCCAACTCATCGGTATTGTTGATCTCATGGAAGAAATCTCAACCATTGACGACTCAAAGTACAGTACATCTTCTGAACACAATTAATCAATCACTTCGGGATTAAGAGTTTGTGCAATACATGATAATACGGAATGTGGATCAATTCGTATAGTTAGTATAGAATCGATCATCCCGTTGATCCCGCTCAATACACTCCAAGTGTACTAACACATCGAACTCGAATATCGAATTCTCAAAACCTGAATTCGATCCGTTCAACCTAGCTAAGACCAGCTACTATAACGATGTACTACAATCGTACCAATGAAATGTCTGGGTCCATTGCAATTGTGAGCTTATCTGTATAATCTGTCAAAACTTTTAACCCGATCTTCCGTGCAACACGCACCGAGTTAAATACTGGACAGAATATACGTCTTATGCATTCATACTTCACAAATATAAATATGAAACCATAAATGCAAACCCATCTCAAATTGTTTCTCATTAATATGCCAGGAATTCAGAATAAGATACATAAAAAGCATGACTTTTCAGTATACATTCCCAACAACATAGGATTGATTAGTCTTACCTTTTAGCGTTTGGATTAACGAACTTAGGAGCCAAGTTAGAAATGCATTTTGCGGACGTGATTTCTAGCAAGGAATCTAAGTAGGTTATCCAAAGTAACGAGTCATTCTTATCAGTTCTCCTCGATATCGGTGTGTGTCTACATAATCGTTGTGGATATGTGTTTGTATGATTATGTGGTATATGGTAGAAATAACATGATAGATCGACTGTAGGTTGTCGTGTTTCATGTTTTCTTTATAAATAACCTATATACCCTTCGAGACCGTGAGACTGTGGTTTGGGTCTGAGATGTGTGACTCGATTGCTATCAGTTACAGAGGTTAGGTTATGAGTTGAGTGTCGACTGCTTGGTGTGTTGTGGAACTCGTCAGTGAGCTGGGTTTAACCGTGTGAAGTTGGCCTCGGTTGGTAAATCGTTGAGTGTTTAAGCAGAGTTTTGTTCAGGTGTAGTGGAAGTATGGTTTATGGCTTTGGCTTAGGTAACTAGCTTCTCTTGAGTGTAAGTTATCGAAAGTTGTAGATGTGTTATGGATACCCTTGTGAGTAGGGGCGATAGGGTGTTGGAGACCCTAGGAAATCTGTGGTTCTGATTGGTTCTGTGGATAGTGATAATCCCTTTTGGGGTTTTGGGTGTATATGGTTCTGGCCGTGTGTTGGATTAGATACATGTTGAGCCCTGCTATGTCATGAGCCATGTACTCAGGATGGAGTATGGATGGAACATAGTGGATGGGAGCATGATAATCCTTAGCCAGACGTATGCTGAGATAACAGAACGTGAGTGGTTCTGGAGATATTCCTTAGTAGTCAGGATGTTATCGGTAGCCTGAGTAGTCTGATGACCTTGGACGTTGTATACCTTCTTGAGGTTGGAGAATTGAATTTCGAGTGAGTGAGCTCAAGGTTATGAGGACGAGTATGAGTTGCAGATATGTTGGAAAGAGCATGGGCCGCGACCGTGTTGGAATATGTAAGGGTTTAGGTTATGATTCTAACAGGCAACGAGTAGCAGTTTTGTGGGATTCCTACGAGAATGCAGGTTTGTGGTTTGGTCGTTATCCTAGCGGTTAGGAGATTGTGTTTGAGAACCGTGCCGGGTGCATGTGGTTGGTTAGTGCTGAGACGATGTATCCTGGGTGTGATAAGTCTGGAGGTTATTTGTGTTCCACCTTGTTCAGAGATGGGTTTGTTGTTTGCCCTTGAGAATAAAGTGTGGAGTAATAAGGTTCAGTAATGTACCATGTGATTTGGCCAGCCTGGGACGATAGGTGAGACATCGTGGGTACGATGCATGTGATCGATGTGCGCTTTGAGAGCAGAAGTGTGAAAGGTGTCTGCATGGTTAAGGGAGTTCTTGATAACTCTCTCAGGGATTGGGTTTCCTCTGTTCGGTGCCGTGTGCTTTCTATGAGAGTTGCATGGGCAGTGAGTTCGAGGCTGTGACGTGATTGTGGTTTGCCTAGCAAGAGTTAGGTTGTGTAGCGTAACCCTATGAAGTGAGATTTTGGGTGTAATGGGATGTGTTATACTAGGTATATGGATGGATGGTGTTCATGTGTGTGATTGAGGTCTGAGAGTTGATAACTCGGTGAAGCGGACGATCTGAGTATCGTGATTGGGATTGACAGCAGCTGTGTGACTGTAGTCGATGTGGCCTTGAGATTGGACCATAGGTTTTGTTGACCCTTTTCTTCTCTTTGGAAGGAGATAGAGTTTCTTTCTGGCGTGTGTTGTTTCATCTCGGTTGGATAGAGATGCCATGTTCTTGAGTGGTTTAGGTTTTAGTTGTGTTATGAGACTGTGAAATCTTAATGGATTTATAACCGTGTTGTGACCCTTGGAATTGTGAATCAGGGACGTGTATCATCAGGATTGGGTGATTATTGGACTAATCCTTCGTGGTTTCAATGGAGGGTTGAACTGTGAGACCTTGACCCATTTTTTTTGGCATTTTTCGACGCACGTTATGTGTTTTCGTTGCAGCATGTTTTATATGCTTTTAATGCAAGTTTGAGGGTAGAGATGCATGTGGAAAAGGTTCTGGGGGTCGTGGGGTGTTACGGCGCAAATTTTGAAAATTAAAAAAAAAAAAAGATATTTTGGAGGCCTATAAATATTTGGAGTTACATATTTTCATAAATATATTTTTCAAAAGTTCTTCTGTAAGTTTTTTGTTTTCTCTCTGCCTTCTCTCTAAGTTCTCGAGGGCCAGAGGATCGATTTTTGACGATCAAATCGCCAATTCTTGGTATCGGCATCGAGGTTTACGCAACCATCCGATCAAATTTCAATTTCGACGAAGCTCAATTTTGCACGTGGTTCGAGACGTCGAGTTTTTAAATCACCGTGGTAGGATTCTAGACCCTATTGCTGTATAAGAGTACTATGGGTAAACGTGTTTGTTTTTAATGGTTAGATTGCTATAGATCTGGGTTTGTTTCCAAGTTGGGTTTTTGGGTTTAAAACCTATTTTTGTTGGTTTAGGTGGATGGATCGAGTAGAGAGTGTTTCTTTGGTGGTCTTGGTGTTAGGCCTAGATGTGTGGATGTCCGAGGGTGTTGGACGGGAGTTTGGAGGCTTCAATTCGGGGGTTTAGAGGTTGAACGGGTAGCTCAAAATCAGTTTCTGGGTGGGTTTAGTCGACTGAACTCATAAGTTCAGTCGATTGGATTATAGTTCTTGGGGTTTAGTTGATTGAATTCATGGGGTCAGTCGACTGAACCGTGTGTTTGGGTGTTTTGTGGTTTTCCAGTGTGTTTTTCAGTCAACTGGGGGCTTGGGCCAGTTGGCCGAACATATGGGCAGTGTGATGATGGTTTGGTGGTTGGGTTTTTGTTCTCGATTGGTGTTATTTGGTATTCAATTGATTAATTTATGAGAATCAGTTGATTCAAATACCTTTGGATTTCTTTTGGGATTTAGTTAGTTGTGCTGTGGTTTCGGGGTTCGTGTTGTGGCCTCGGGTGTGTGTTTGAGTGCCATCATCGGATGTGACGTGCGTGGTTGGTTTTAGGTGTTGTGGCACGGTTGTGTGCGTCGTGATTGGGTGTGGAGTGTGTTTGAGTCCTTGATTCTTTTGAGGAGAAAGGTGGTGTTTATAACCTCGTGGTTTGAGGGGCTTGATGTTGGCCTTTGACTTAGGCGTGGTTTTATGGTTGTTGGTTGTCCCTGTGAGTGGATGTCGATTTGACGGGTGGCGTCGTGATGTTGTGATACATGATTGTGTGCAATTATAACTGTTTATTTATGTACAGATTATGTAAGTGAAATACATAAGGTGATACCGTTATGTGTAACGTAGTCTATGCTTTAAAACCTAGAGTTTTATAGGCATGGGACGTAATTTGTGGAACGTCGTGTTGATACATGGTTATATCTTTTAAATCCTAGTTTAGATTTGCATGTGTTTGAAATGGATTAGATGAATCTGTGATCTAGTAGATGTAAATCCTGGTTGATGATGCGCGTGTGCGTGTGTGGGTGTATGAGGTAGGCTGTGAAGCCGGTGTATGAGGTAGGTTGCGAAAGCCGGTGTGTGTGCGATTGGGGCTACGATAGTCCTTCGATTAAAGTATGAGAAGATGCATTAGTTGGGGAAGTAGTCCTTCGGTGAAAGTCCGAGAAGATTCATGGATTGCATGTACTGCACATTGGGTTGGATAGACCAATTTTCTTAAAAATTGTATCAACGGCCTGCGGGAGTTGCAATACAAGAATCATTTTTGGGGCTCCCGTGAGAGAGTCGAAACTTGGTTTTTATCCTTGCTTTCCCGTTGCTTGTGAAAATTGTTTTCTGGTTCTGGTGAGTTGTGATCTAAAACTGTTTCAAACTGTTTTAATGGCTTGAAAGAGAGTCAAAAATTGCACATCATTTTCCTAGCATGTTTAGCTTATATTGCATGTGTTGTTTAGAATCTGCTGAGCTTTGGCTCACGGTGTGGGATTTTAATTTTCTTCAAGTACCGGTCACGCAGGTTGATCAGGAGGTGCGGGAGAGGTGGAAGAGCTGTAGTCTTCCTTTTTTTTTTCTTTCATTACATGTATGCTATAACATGTTTTTCGGGCATTGGACCCGTGTAATGCTGCCGTTTGGCGTTTATATACAATGCATGTATGGTTTATTTTGAGATTATATTCTTAGGCTGGGTGTTGCGTTTGGTTGTTTATGGGTGTTTCACGTGGTCCGAAGTTTGGGGTGTGACAACTTGGTATTAGAGTTATGGGTTCGAATACCTACGAGCCGTGGAAAGAGGTTGCATCATCGTGTGAGGTTGATTGCATGTGCTTGATTGCATGTGTTTAGATGCTTTGATAACATGATCGTGTTTGCATGTTAGTTATGTAAATGATGTGTATATGTGAGCATGGGGGTTGAATCTTAGGAGTGATAGTCCTGCCTTTGGGCGTTTGGACTAACAAACTTGGGAGCCAAGTTAGAAACGCATTTAGCTGACATGATTTCTATCAGGGAATCTGAGTAGGTTATCCAGATTGACGTGTCATTCTTGTTGGTTCTCCTCGGTATGTGGGGTTATTTAGCATTAACCTATGTGCTTATGTGTTAGCATGCTTATGCAGTTTATGCTATGTGTCACATCTCACGTTTTGTCTTTTTCATGTAGACGCGATGTCGGCGAGGAGAGGGCGAGGTCGTGGTCGAGGCTGTGGCTGTGCCGGCCAAGGGGATATTCCTATCCCTGATGCTGGGGATGCTAATGCTCCCCAGGGACCGATAGACGCGACGGAGTTGTTGCGTGTGCTGGTTAGTTCTATCCAGCAGTTGGTTGCTAGGGGTGAGACTGTTAGGGAGGGAGAGAGAGTGCCTGAGGTGAGGGAGGCGAGGGTTATGGTTGCGATGCGAGAGTTCCAGCGTATGGATCTGCCTACCTTTGCAGGAGATCCTGATCCTCTTATGGCGACAGAGTGGTTGGAGTTGATGACTCGGATCCTTGACACATTGCAGATTGTGGAGGATGAGTTGTGGGTTTCCTTTGCCACTTTTCAGCTGAGGGGTGCTGCTCATCAGTGGTGGAGATATGCCAGGACTACAGTGGGGGCCACATGGGCAGCTTTTACACGAGTTTTTCTAGAGAGATACTTCCCAACTTCGAGGAGGGACTTATGCAGGGAGGAGTTCTATTCTCTTACCCAGGGGGCCATGGATATCATGCAGTACGAGGCTAGGTTTACGATCTTATCTCAGTTTGCATCGGAGGTGGAGTGCACAGAAGAGTTTCTTTCGATGAGGTTCGAGCGAGGCTTGAGGCCTGCGATCAAGGAGCGAGTGGCTGTGATGGGATTTCGTGTGTTTAGAAAGCTGGTGGAGGCAGCAGCGAGGGTTGAGAATGCTTTGGGTGAGACTCAAGTTTCTAGGGAGGCCAGGACATCACTGGGAGGAGTAGAGGCGCAGACAGCTAGGCATCCCAGCAAGAGATAGAAGTCCTCTAGTCTAGGTTTTATCCATCTGGACCACAGCAATTCTTAGCACCATCACGATCTGTGGCTTCGTCTGGGAGGCCGGAGCAGAGGGAGTTAACCTGTTTTCAATGCAGATAGACGGGGCATCGTGCGGTGGATTGTTTACAGTCGAGACCATCCCAGAGTTTGGCTCCAGTGTAGCCGTAGGGGAGGGAACTGTCAGTTTTCTATGAGTGTGGACAGTCCGGACATATTCGTAGGAATTGTCCCCAGAGAGGCAGTGCGCCGAGTTGGGAGGACACACCAGTGGGTTCGTATGTGCCGGGTTCATCTAAGTACCGACAGCGACCTTCTGCAGTTCAAATTTCCCGAGTGATAGATAGGGGAACATCAGTTCAATCAGTGTGGCAGCCGATAGCGTCGAGTACTGGTGGATAGGACATGATGGGATTGCCCCGAGTGTATTCTCTTATAGCTTCGAGGACACCGGTCGTGCCAGAGGATGCTGATATTCCTTCAACGAGCAGAGGTACTTTCTGAGTATGCATACTTTGGGCCAGTTCTTCATTGCGTCTGTTTGGGGTTGGTTATGGATTCGTGGATGGTGTGCTGTGTGGAGGCAGTGGTTGGTGAGGAAGTGAGGTTGGGAGTGTTGTAGATCCCATGTCTGTGAGATAGTTGGCCATTGTTTAAGATGCCTGACCCTATTTGACTATATCCTAGGAATGATTTGGCTGGCCATCTCGTGTGCCTGTGTCGATTGTGATCGATGTGGTGGTTTGTTTGACCTTATGTTGAATTTCGAGGGAAAAATTCCTTTAAGGGGATAGAGTTGTGAGAACCTGACCCATTTTCTTTTTTGGCATTTTTCGACGGGCGTTATGTGTTTTCGTTGCAGCATGTTCTATTTGCTTTTGATGCATGTTTGAGGGTAGAGATGCATGTGGGGAAGGTTCTCGGGGCCGTGGGATGTTACAACGCGAATTTCAAAAATTCAAAAAAAAAATATTTTGGAGGGCTATAAATATCTGGAGTTAGATATTTTCATAAAGATATTTTTTAAAATTTCTCTAGTAAGTTTTTCATTTTCTCTTTGTCTTCTCTCTCTATTTCTGGGGGCCCGGGGCTCAATTTTTGATGATCAGACTGCAGATCCTTGGTATCGGCATTGAGGTCTACGCAACCATCTGGTCAGATTTCAATTCTGGCAAAGCTCAGTTTTGCATGTGGTTCGAGGCGTCGAGTTTTTAACTAACCGAGGTAAGATTCTAGAACCTACTGCTATATAAGGGTGTTATGGGTAAACGTGCATATTTTTAACGGTTAGATTGCTGTAGATCTGGGCTTATTTCCAAGTTGAGTTTTTGGGTTTAAAACCTATTTTTGTTGGTTTTGGTGGATGGATCGAGTAGCGAGTGTTTCTTTAGTGGTCTTGGTGTTAGGCCTAGATGTGTGGATGTCCGAGGGTGTTGGACGGGAGTTTGGAGGCTTCGATTCAGGGGTTTGGAGGTTGAACCCGTAGCTCAAAATCTGTTTCTGGGTGGGTTCAGTCGACTGAACTCATGGGGTCAGTCGATTGAACCGTGTGTTTGGGTGTTTTGTGGTTTTCCTGTGTGTTTTTCACTCGACTGGGAGCTTGGGCCAGTCGACTGAACATCTGGGCAGTGTGATGATGGTTCGGTGGTTGGGTTTTGGTTCTCGATTGGTGTTCTTTGGTATTCAATTGATTAATTTATGAGAATTAGTTGATTCAAATACCTTTGGATTTCTTTTGGGGTTTGGTTAGTTGTGTTGTGGTTTCGGGGTTCGTGTTGTGGCCTCGGGTGTGTGTTTGAGTGCCGTCATCGGGTGTGACATGCGTGGTTGGTTTTAGGTGTTGTGGCACGATTGTGTGCGTCGTGATTGGGTATGGAGTGTGTTCGAGTCCTTGATTCTTTTGTGGAGAAAGGTGGTGTTTATAATCTCGTGGTTTGAGGGGTTTGATGTTGGCCTTTGAGTTAGGCGTGGTTTTATGGTTGTTGGTTGTACCTGTGAGTGGATGTCGGTTTGACGGGTGGCGTCGTGATGTTGTGATATATGATTGTATGCATTTATAACTGTTTATTTATGTATAGAATATGTAAGTGAATTACATAAGGTGATACCGTTATGTGTAACGTAGTCTATGCTTTATAACATAGAGTTTTATAGGCATGCGACATAATTTGTGGAACGTCGTGTTGATACATGGTTATATCCTTTAAATCTTAGTTTAGGTTTGCATATGTGTATGAAATGGATTAGATGAATCTGTGATCCAGTAGATGTAAATCCTGGTTGATGATGCACGTGTGCGTGTGTGGGTGTATGAGGTAGGTTGTGAAGCCGGTGTATGAGGTAGGTTGCGAAAGCCGGTGTGTGCGCGATTGGGGCTGCGATAGTCCTTTGGTTAAAGTCTGAGAAGATGCATTAGTTGGGGCAGTGGTCCTTCGGTGAAAGTCCGAGAAGATTCATGGATTGCATGTACTGCACATTGGGACGGATAGACCAAGTTTTTTAAAAACTGTATCAACGGCCTGCGGGAGTCGAAATACAAGAATCGTTTTCTGGGCTCCTATGAGAGATTCAAAACATAATTTTTATCCTCGCTTTCCCGTTGCTTGTGAAAATTATTTTCTGGTTCTGGTGAGTCATGATCTAAAACTGTTTCAAACTGTTTTAATTGCTTGAAAGAGAGTCAAAAACTGCATCTCGTTTTCCTAGCATGTTTAGCTTATATTACATGTGTTGTTTTGAATCTGTTAAGTTTTGGCTCATGTTGTGGGATTTTAATTTTCTTTAGGTACCGGTCACACAGGTTGATTAGGAGGTGCGGGAGAGGTGGAAGAGCTGTAGTCTTCCCTTTTGTTCTTTCGTTACATGTATGCTATAACATATTTTTTGGGTGTTGGAGCCGTGTAATGTAGCGGTTTGGCATTTATATACAATGCATGTATGGTTTATTTTGATAGTGTGTTCTCGGGTTGGGTGTTGCATTTGGTTGTTTATGGGTGTTTCACGTAGCCCAGAGTTTGGGGCGTGACATGAACCATTTGGATTGCGATCTCTGTGAGGTTTGGTTGGTAGACAGGGAATGCTTGGGGAGTTGGTGTTGATACGTAAAGTTTTTTTTAGTGATCAGTTGAGGATCGTTGATAGTTGTGTATGTATGGTTTTGCTTCTAGCTCAGGGCAGAATGGGAATTTTATTGGAATAGTGCGGCTGTGATATATGTATGGTGGGCTTCTAGTAGACTTTTGTGAATCTAGCTTTTTGTTCGGTTTGAGGATTTGGAACTGCTTAGAGTTCTTGGAGTCGATGAGTGGTTGCCGACTGTGTAAAGCGTTATTCTTTAGCATAACTGTTGTTTGTGTGGATAGTGGTCTTGAGAGTATGATGTTGGAGAAGTCTTTGTAACAGTGATTGGATAGCGAGGCACTGAGATGTGTTGTGACTTCCTGTGGCACGGGAGACATGATTGGGATGGTGTAGGTTGTTGGATACCTATGAGATGTTCCATTTGCATGATGTGTTTGGTCGAGTGATCCGTTGGGATCAGGTGACCTTGTGGCTGTGATGTTGGATTAGTTTTTGGTGGTGTGGAACCTTGTCCCAGACAATGGTGTATTATCTGGTGTTTCTTCAGGTGAGACGAAGGTTAAGTTCCAATGCGTTCCTTGGTATTCCAGGTGAGTTCAGTGAGCTTCTCTCTGGAGTTGGATGCTTGTGTTATGATCATGGATGGGCATCGTGTCAGCTACGTGGTGTCGTTGTTAGCATCAACAAGATAATGACGTGGTATCAAAGTCGGTGATCGTTAGGACTTGAGTAAAGTTTGTGCGTGTAGTATGTGACTTCATGTGATCGATGTCAGGTTTCGTCGTCATGTGTTTGGACTCGTGGAGATAGTCCTTGGTGTGCATTGTGAGGTGTGATCGAGTCGGTATGTGGAAGTGAGAACGAGGGTAATAGTCTCTATGTTCAAGAGTAGAGAGTGTTTGTAATCAAGTACCATGGTAGATTGGTCTCGTGTGATGCATTTATCGCCAGAGTGGTTTGTGTTCAGCGAGAGTTAGGTTTCGAGATTTGGCAGCATGAGTTAGATCTTGATCTAACGTTTTATGGATGTTTCATGGATGACAGCAGTGTCAGTGGAACTTGCCCGTGCGAGTAGTCAGCATGGAAGTTGATTCATAAAGTCGTGTTTACCTTGTGTGACAACAGTTTTGGGGGTTTCAATTGTTGGGACATTTTGATGTTATACAATGTTGCTGGGTTTGAATCAGAGATTATTGATGGTTGACGAGCTGGTGTTGGCATGAGTTTCAGTGTTGAATTTCAGAGACGAAATTCCTTTAAGAGGGGGAGAGTTGTGAGACCCTGACCCTTTTTAATTTTTGCAACGTTTTGCCGTGTTATTTATTGTTTTTATAATAGCATGTTTATGTGCATTTTATGCATGTTCGAGCTTAGAAATGCATATTGGGTTAGAAACTAGGATTGTTGGGTGTTGTGGTGTGAGGGTTTTAACAAAAAAAAAGAAGATATTTTCGTGACCTATAATTATCTAGCTTTAAATATTTTGGTAGAGATATTTTCCAAAGCTTAGAGGCTAAGTTTTCTTTTTCAAACAAACAAAGACCTCTGCCTTCTCTCTAGATTTTCTTGGGGCCCAGGCTTTATTTTTGGCAATCGAGTAATGGATCCTTGCTATCGGCATCGAGGGTTATGCGTTCATCCGGACAGAATTTTGTTTCGACGAAGTTCATTTTTCACAGAGTTCGAGGCGTCGAGTTTTTAACTCAACGTGGTAGGATCCTAGACTATTTTTTCTTTAAAGGGTGCTACGTGCAATTATGTGTTTTTACCTTTTAAAAATACATGAAAAGTTGGTTTATTTATGAAAAGTTGGTTTATTTTTGAAAAATTGGATTTTGCATTCAAAATCACTTTTGGGTTGATTTCGGTTGGAGGAAAAATGGGTTTGAGGCTTTCCTTTCGGTGTATCTTTGTTGTTTCGGGATTGTGTATGTTCGTGGATTGTTAAAAAGGTGTTTGGATGGTTTAATTTGAGGCTGAGAAGATTTTTCGTAGCTTGTGTTGGTTTTTCACCATTACCTATAGCTTGTTCTGAAATTTCAAAAATTTTGGTTTTTGTGTTGACACATTTTCTATTTGTGTCGACACATTTCTGCTTCAGTGGTGTTGAGCACGCTGTGGTTGTTTACGTTGAACTCTCGGTTGTTTTGTGTTGACACCAATTTCTGTTTGTGTCGACACCTTTTGCTGTTGGTGTCAACACATTTTCTGTTTATGTCGACACATTTTTCCTTTTGTTAGAGTTGTGCATTCTGTTGCTGTTTGTGTCGACACCTCCGCCATTGGTATTGATACATTTTCTGCTTGTGTCGACACCTTCGTTGGTTGTAGAACCCTTTTCTTCTGGTCATATCTTTCTCATCCAGACTCGGAATTGGTTCGTTTTTGTGTTCAAATTGAAGCCCCAGAAGTCTTCTTTTCAATGGTACCTCTCTCACAATAAAATACTTTTTGTAGAAAAAGTTCTGATCAAAAGAGTAAGGGTATGTCAAAATCTTTTAATCGTTTTGCACCCATTTTTTGCCGAATGTTTTGGAAAAGCTTATTTTTTCATCCTTAATGGAACCTTTTATCAAATTTATTGTTCCTTGTGAGTTTGTTAGTGGATGATGTGGTGGTTTGCCTTTGGGTCTTTTATACATGTTTGATGTATAACTGTTTAAAAATACTTTATATATCATGTTTTATGTTTAGACCACATTGGTGATAAAAATCATGTTTTGCGCTTTTTTCTTGGTTTGTTACATGATATGAATTGTGGATATATTTGGTTTTCAAAAGGTGGTTTTGAAAATGATGATGTGTGAAACCCTTGTAAACGTATTTTGGAGGTTTGGAGATAACCTTTGGGGTTGAGTCTCAACTTTGAAATATTTTTGGTTTGATCTCCATGTAGATGGATGGATCTACATGGTTGTTTGATCTCCATGTTGATGGATGGATCTTTATACATGTTTAATGTATAAATGTGAAAACGTTTTGGTTTTGTAAAATGATTATCTAGATGTACCGGGATGGCATGTATTTGGCACGAGTTGCCCTCGGTGAAAGTTCAGAAACGTGCGCAGTGTAAGTGCCTTTGTTATCCTTCGGGGTAGTTCGCATAAAGAAGGTTGGTTTGGGTGCTTTTGTCCCTCGGGTTGTCACCCGTAAAGTCAGCATTTTTGTCGTGGTGCTCCGTATAGAACTTGTCATTATCTAGCGAGTCTTGAATGGCTGGGGTCTAGGGGAATGGACAAGAGTCTATAGTTGTTACCTCTGTCCCCTTGTGATAGAGTCGGTATATAGGATTTTATTTTTTTATCTTTTCTCCTCGGCGGTGTGGCCTGAGTGGAGTATATTGATTCTACTATTTTTCTTTTCCCCGGTGTGTGATCTGAGTGGAAATAAACGTTTTGGTGACTGTTTTCTTTCAACTGTAAAACATTATTTTGCATTGTTTAAATGCTTGGTTGCGGAGAAAAAACTGTTTTGGAGGCTTGCGATGGTTGATGGAAAACTTGAAATTTTATGACGTAAAACCTTTTGGCCTTGTGGTTAAGTTTGCTCCCACTATATGATTGCATATACTGCTTTACAACTTTATAATCTATTTCTATTAGGTTTCGGCGCACGGTGTGAGATTTTGCTGTAAAACCATTTTCAGGTGAACATGTGGAGTTGACCTAGATGCGTGAGATGATGGAGGACTCGTAGTAGTTTCTTGTTTTGACATGTACTTTTACATGTGATGCCTGTTTCAGAAGGCGAGTTTTGTACGCCTTGAGGTGATATAATTATTCATGTATAAACTGCATGTTTATTGTTTATGATAGCTGAACTATGGGGATCTTTTATCCAAATAGTGTATGTTTTTTAGTTGATGGTTTTCCAACTGCAAATCTTATTTTCATAAATGGTTTTTGGTGGGCTTTCGCGTGATCCTGGTGTTTGGGGCGTGACACTGCCGACACGCAGGGTTTAATTGTATCGCCTACAAACTAGTGATGGAGATCGCGGGATTTATCTGTAAATAAATTTCTCTCCCATTTAGATTTTTAAAATATTTTTGAGAGTTATAAAAATTCGTTTAATTAAAATAAATTTATTAATTTCGAAAGTCACACGATGAGAAAGAATCAAATATCTTTCCGTGTACACGATTCTAAAGATTCTGATTTATCAACCCATCTTTTCGTATTTAAATGCGTAACAAATAAAATTTAATAAATGCACAGTTTTCCTCTAACTTTTCTGCAAAGGTAGTGATTAAATACATTTATTTATTTTATTTTTCGTTCCATATTTTTTGAAAAATAATAATTTATTTCGATTAAATATTTTTTCATTTAATTAATTCAAAATTCAAAATTAATTCTCACGTTTTTTCAAGATATCCGATTTAAAAAAAATCATCTTTAAACGTAATATTTTGTAAAAAATAAATTATCTAAAGTTTTTTCATTTAATTAATATTAATTAATTAAAAAAAATTAATTTTATTTTGCATTACAAAATATTTTAATTAAAACTAAATATTGAAATTAATTAATTTAACAAAATAAATCAAACCAATATTTATCATCCATGCAGTTAATATATAAAAATAAATTAAATACAAGATAAATATAAATTCTGATTTTATGATCGTATCGAAACTCTAAAGAGTTTTAGTCTCCTGTTAGGAGATAAGCTGCGATAATCATGTTCTGAATCAGTTTCTTGTGTCCAGTTTGCATCAAAACTCCTTGATACTATATGATATATCAATATGTATCGTATCGGTCTCGTATATATCAGAATATACATCAAATCAGTCCTGAGAGAGAGAAAGTCGCCAGACCACCACCAGCCACCGCCGGCGCCGCCTTTAGGCGGCTCGTGCCGTCTCATCCGAGCTCCATTTTGAGGAGATTTATATCATTGGAAAGCTCTCAAAATATGATATTTTTTTTCAAAAAATATGCTGAAAAACTGCTCGAAAAATGGCTGAAAAGCGGCCCGAACCTCAAAACGCTGCTACCCGCCACAACACTACCCCGCCAACTTCTCGAAGCTTTCTCGACCTCTTCCCGTACTCGGTTTTCGACGTACTTTATATCAAAAGAAAAATCTCAAAAATTACTATTTTTCTATGAAAAAATATGCTCGAAAAAATCTCGAAAAACTGTTGGAAAATCACCTGAAACGGACTGTCACCACTCACCAGCGCTGCCGCCATTTACCGCCAACATGCGGAGGCCGTTTCGGTCTCATCCGAACTCTGTTTTCAACGTACATTACATCAAAAGAAAACTCTCAAAAATTAATTTATTTTTGCAAAAAATAATTCTCGAAAACAGCCCAAAAAACTGTTAGAAAATTGCCTGAAAGCTGCTGCTGTAGTGCTGCCGTCGCCAGAAAATATCACTGCTATTTTTTTATTTTTTAATGTATTGTTTGGCCTATTTTTTTTTGCTTTTTTTACAATATTTTAAGGTATATTTTTCTGCTATTTTATGCTTAAAAAATATTTCAAAAAATAATCCCAAAAATGGCCTGAAAAATCATAAAAATCGACGCCGAACCACTGCCGGCAAAGCCAACGGAACCAGGCTATTTTGGTGATTTTTTCTTGCTATATTGACTTGTTTTTTATACATATATACTGTAGAAAAACTCACCAAAAAAATAGTTTAAAATCATTATAACTTATCTCGATCTGTGGCCCGTAAAAATCCGAACCACCGCCAATGCCGCCTCTGTTCTTCGTGTTCTTGGACATGTTCAACATGTTCTTAAATATTCTAAACATATATTTAAAAACATAAAACTAGTTATTACATTGATCTTATATCCCGAAAACTCACATTCGATCTATCATAGTCAACTCCCGTGATTAAAAAAAAATATAATCATCATTCATTCAAACCATTCAATCAAACATGAAAAAAAATGATGATCTTAAAATCGGGATTAGAACGCCTGCAAAACAAAGTTAGTAACAATTCTAAAACTATCCTGCCCCGATAACTGTAAAAAAAAAACAAAACAGCTATGATACCAATTTGTTGGAGGCAAAACTGCCAAGATCGTTATTTTTGTAAATAATTTTTGGTAAAAAATTAATTAGACGGGCAAACGCCGAAACGGACTCCAGATAAAATTTTTGACGATGAACGATCAAAATAAAACTCGTGCAACCAAAGTTAATTTAGAAGAATACCTCTTGTCGATCTAGTCTTCAACTACGACTTGATTCCGAGTTGAAGCTCCAGTCAGATCTTCTACTATATTCTCTTACGCGATACTCGAACGTAGTGTGGGCTATGATCCTCTGAGAACTCGTACCGGCAGAATCTCGATATATTTAAGTCTTGAAAGACAAAAATAATATCATAATAATAATGATATATGAGATATAAACTATCAATCTCAAACTGGTTCAGCTTACCCGCGTATATATAGAGCTATAGCAGGGACCTGTGGAGTAATTATGAGTTAGACTTCTAATAGAACACAGATACCTACTAGCGGTTTTTGCAATTATGAAAAGACATGCAGCGGTTTCTGCAATTTCCATAAAATATTGAATTGAAGTTCATACCACTAAAGAATTATAATTGCACTCTGACCCATAATCTCAAAACTTTCTTGCATTGAGCTTATGTTATTAAATGCTTACCATTTCTCTCAACGTTAAGATTCTCGATACCCGCCAATTAAATTTAATTACTGACAATTTAATTTAGTTGGTATTTTGATATTCCTTAAGCACTTTCTCTTAACTTATTTGACCGCTGAATAATCAAATCCACCTGCAGGGTTTGGCCCGATCAAAACTTGTAAGCATCCTTAAGGAGGTATCGTCAATCCTAATTTTTCGGGATATGAATTCCGTCAATAATTAATGTTTGCCATATAAATAATACCGCTATCCAACTCACCAGAAATATAGACCCATATAAGATCTCACCCTCTAATGAATCAAAACAACGAATATTAAATCTATGCAAATCAATAATTATTTCAAGATTAAGAGAACAAACACAATTCATAATAACCTTGGGGTGTGAATTAATTTATATAGTTAGTACAAAATTAATTACCACAAATGTCCCATTTAATACACACAAAGTGTACTAGCACAGAGAGTCGGAACAATGGACGATGCTATTATCTGTTCCCCGTAACCAAAACCAAGACATGCCTACTATAACTATGTGCTACAGTCGTACCGATGGTATGTCTATTTCCATCTAAACTGTGAACATAAAACTTATATTCAACAAGAACCTAAAATATGATCTTTTATGTGCAAGCCGTACTTTACACACCAGATTAAATATTATAATGAATATTGGACATTCATGCATATCAAATAAATGATACACATACATTACTCATAAAGATTATCATAAAATAAAAAATTAATTTTATTAAAAATAAAATTAAATACTAAAAACATAGTTTTCGGTATACCAACCATAATAGACCTGTGAGTTCTTACATGAAAATATTGCAGCATAAGTGAAAATAACCATTTGGGTTCTAAAGCAAAAGATTTGGAAAACCACATGATAATAAATCATGAAAGCAAGAAATTTGCTTTAAGAATTGGGATTGGAAATATAAGCAAAAGATTGGATGGATCAGGGTTGCTGAATGCAAATTAGTTCTTGTTGGTAGGAAAAACTCTTATTAAGAGTGCATACCATAAGGACCCACTTTTTAGGTATAATAATAGTAACGGTAGTATAGTTGTAATGTAGTCATCTATATCATCATGATCATTCAATACTAGGATTTAAAAATAAATTAGTAAATAATGATAACAAGAGTCATAATAATAATGACGACAATTACCGCAAAAAAAAAAAAATAATAATAATAATAAATTTTTTAAATAATAATTAATTATGTGACTACGACACAAACTCCAACACAAGCTTTGTCACGCCCTCAACCCGAGACACATGAACCCCACGTAACAACCTAACATTATCGAGTGATGGAAACCTTTTTATGTAATCCCACTTCCTGAACACTTCCTGAACTTAGTTTATTTTTAGACTTGTTGTCTTTCTGAGGTTAGTCACTTGAAGCTAACCACACTAAACAATCTTAGAATTAGTATCCTTCTTCTAATTCTATAACATAGATCACCAATTCACAAACTTATGACGGTGTTACTTATTTTTCTATTTACTACTAAGAGAACTTAACTCCTCGATTACAAAATAACCCAAGTATAAATCTTAAAAATTTCGAGAGAGTTTTCTCTGTTTTTTGGACTATTCCAATTTTCCTGTAAACCTGCTAAACTCAAACAATCATGTATATACTCAGGCACCGCCTGGAATTCAACCCACAATCACAGCTAAAACTACTTAATGATTAATTTATTTAACTATGTACAAATGCATTCATTTCCAATTAAATGTCATAGTGTTCAATAACATTCACCACTTCCTTAAACTTGAATCCCACAAATCATTCTTTGGGTTGAGACAAATTTAGATTATTCAATGTGAACATTCCTTACTAGATACAAATACTCAAAGTTCATCCTCCAACTATATTAGTCCATAACTCAATCATAAAAATAAGCTTCATTATACTTAAACAAAATAAATTGGATCATAAATCACATCTTTGAATCTTTTACATTTTATAACAACAATCACATGTCTCCAACATATAATAAGTCTAGGTTCTTCATTTGTCAAAACTCTGGAATGCCTCCAGGCCTCTCTTTGGTTAAAACCTGAAAAGATGGGATATATACAACCTGAGCCGAAGCTCGTAGGATTAAAATAAGTGTAATATATGACTTGTGAGGTGTGAATGGCATGCTGTTATGCAATCACATTCAAATCACTTTTATAACCAAGTCCATTCCCTCATCTCTTCACTCTTTATTACTAAACCATTAAACATTCGTTTCAATTCATCTTTCCTCATTCTCATATCTTATTTACATTTTCTTTAACATTTTATCCTTAATTTCTATTCCACCTTTCATTTTCATTAGGCCCTTAGTTCTTTTTCATTCAAACATAACCTATCCTCTTTCTCTTTTTTTTTTCTTTCTTTTCTTTAATATCATTTTCTCCCCAATTTTTTTTTCTTTAGCTCTCGCATTTATTCGCTTTAATCAATTATCGAACATTAATTTATTTCTATTTATCATCGTAATGCCATTAACTTTCTTTCTCATGCATCAGTTTATTAATCACATTACTATTCCACTTCATTAATCAAAATACTGAGTTACCACATCTTTGCTTTATTTCATTAATCCAATACTGAACCGACATCGGGTGTAGCTTATAGAAACCTCTCCCTATTTCCCCAATAGGCTACGCGAAGCTATTGGGTAATAGATAGCTCTATAACTCACCATGACAACCGCCTTTTTTGGTTTCCCTGAGGAACACCGACAGGTAGGCAACCTATGCACACCTTTTCGGGGCCTAACCCGATGGGTAGGGCACCCAACTTGCGCAAGTTTCCAGTCTTTCATCGCGGAGCTAGTCAAGCCTAACTTATCACCTCAACCATCCTCAATTCAATATCTAATCAATCAGATCAACATTCATTAACAATCGGGAGTTCATCTCCCCTATCCAATTTCACAATTACGTAATATTTCTTCTCACTCTCAATTGTTACATTATTCTGTTTCCGATCCCATATTATCAATAAACACAATTATTTCATCCTTCTATTTCATATTCCATATCATTAATTCGTTAATCAAGTTTCACATTTTCTCATTTCAATAATATAGATTTCATATCATGTCTCGTATTTGCATATCAACAACTTATTAACCATTGAATTTCCATTAATACATAACAACCCGGAGTCCAACCCAAACTGGTTCCTCTCCCCAATTCACAATTTTCTATTTTATATATATATATATATATATATATATATATCATTACACCATTGATAAGCATAATTATTCAAAACCATATCAGTTATCGATTTCCAATTGGATTCACAAGTCCCATTACTTAATTTTCATAATCATTCCACTTTTTTTCAATTTGAATGACATTGGTGTTAGACACAAACTAATAGGGTTCCTTTCATTATTTAATTCCATCCCTATACCCAAACCAATTCTCATATTCAGACAACCCAAATTTCATAACTATTAAGTATCGATTCATCCAATTTTAAGCATAGGTTCAATAGTAAATTCATAATTCATCACATCACGAGGCCTAAGTAAGTATCCAAAAATTCCATATTTAATATTTCACTCAACTATAAATAATCGATTCACATTTACGTATGATGATTTTAGCAAGGATTTATCACTATTTTCTCAAGGTTTTCATTTAACAATAAGATTATTCTTCAATCATAAATAAGCAATTGATATGTCTCCGACAACACATCCTCTTTTCTTCTTCAATTAAACCATTTTATTTGTGTGTTGAACTCACTTACTCAAGATATGACTGAATATCACATACGAATCACAACTCAAGATATAACTGAACTAAAGTATAAAGTTCTCACTTTAAATTTGCAATCTCATTTCTCCTTTACGGTTATTGTCTTTCAAATCATCATGGCTCACACATACCACTCAATATGCTCACATCATGTACAAGTCCCGAGTTCTTTACTTTAATTGTCACATACACTCATGAATCACAAGTTTTCGACTACTCTTTCTCTTATCTCATTCAACTTAAATTGGTAGGTCCAATTATTCATTGGAATCAAATTAATCATACTCGGTACTTCATTATCATACAATTTCCATCAATTAAGAAGTTAAATCATGAATCTAACTTTCGAGTCCTAAATAATCAATTTAGAAGATTCACACTTTTCTCTTAACTATCCCAATCCCACTATACAACTCAAATTCCACGAGCTTAGGTTGATTACCCACAAAATAACGCGTTATGATATTTAAACCACCTAGTAGTCATTCCAATTTCTATCTTCTAACTTCTCCCACTCTGAGTTTACCTATCACTACATTGTTTTGTCAACCATAATTGCTTAACCATGCATTAAATAGATTTTTGAATGATGTTCGAAGTTTCTCAACTTGAACCACAAAATTTACTTTTTTATTCCAAACTCAATAACATTTAAATTAAAACCCACAATATTACCCTTTAGGTCTATTCTCTATGAAATTAATTAATCATCCGTAAAGGCATCAATTAACCTCTTTAGTATCTTTAATTTTATCCACAAACTCAAATTCCATAGTTTAGGTTAATCCATTCAAATACCCAAAAATTATTCAATTCTCATTAGTAGAGCTAGGGATTTATAGAATATAAGAAAATATCAACATAAATCATCACATTTCACCAAATTTACTCTAAACCCTACCTCAAGAAGCTTTAATGCCTTGTAATCTCGCCACTTACGAAAACCCAAGGTTCGGTCAAATGGGTTTTCTTGCTCCTTGTAATTTATGAAAGCTTCCACTGTAAATGTTTAACCCATTAATTTATGAAGTTAAGACTACCCCAAATTCCAACAATTTCAATCGTGGAAGATAAGAGGAAGAGGATGAACTCACATGTCACGCCCCAAACACCAGAGTCACGTGAAAGCCTACCAAAAAAACTGTTTATGAAAATAAGATTTGCAGTTGGGAAACCATCAACTAAAAAATATACAACATTTGGATAAAAGATTTCCATAGTTCAGTTCTCATAAACAATAAACATGCATTTCATACATGAATAATTATATCGTCTCAAGGCGTACAAAACCTGCCATCAGGAACAAGCATACCAAAAAGAAAAAACTATAAAAGTCTTCTGCCACCGCGGGTATCACTAGAGCTACTCCTCATGCACATCATCACCTGAAAATGATTTTACAAAAAATTTCACCCGTGAGCCGAAGCCCAATAGAATTAGACTATAAAGCCGTAAAATAGGAAATATGCAATCATATAGGGTGGGAGCTAAACTCAACCACAGAACCCAAAACAATTTTCCACAAATCCCAAAATTTCCCATCAGACTACACAAGTCTCCCAAAATTGTTTTATCAACATAAAACCCATGTTTACATCCTTAAAACCATGTGTTGCAAATCATGCAAAATCCAACCACGGTTAAGGAAAAGCAGTAATCGAAACATCGTTCCCTCGTGGAATGTACCATCGCGAAAAAGAAGAAGAATATGATCCTATGTACTGACTCAATCACACGGGGACAGAGGTAACAACTATAGACTCCTGCCCATTATCCTAGTCCTGAACCACTTAAGGCCTGCTAGATAATGACAAATTCTATACTAAGCACCATAACGAACCACTCAATTTATGGGTACGACCCCGAGGGAGCTGAGCACCCATCTGCCTCAATTTACAGGGACTAACCCAAAGGACTTGAGTACCTATTCTGCGCATGTTTTCGGACTTACACCGAGGGTAACTCGTTCCAAATACACGTCATCCCAGTAGATCTAGTATTCTTCCAAAAATCGAATTGTAGCTCAACTATAAAACATTTTCACAAAACCTTTCACAAATATACATTTTACATGTATATATAGATCCATCCATCAATATGGAGATCAAACAAATCATTTCAAAAATGTTTTCCTCATTTTTACAAAATATTTCCAAACCTGAGACTCAACTCTAAGGGTTAGCTCCAAACCTCCAATACACAAAGTGTTGAGATTTTATCAAAAATTACCATTTTCAAGAACACCCTTTGAAAACCATAGATATCCACAATTTATATCATGCAACAAACCAAGAAAAGCGTAAAATATGCTTTTTATCCGAAACAAGATTTAAACACAAAACATGATATATAAGCATTTCAAACAATTATACATTAAACATGTATAAAAGACCCAAAGGCCAACCGCCACATCATCCACCAACAAACTCCCAAGGAACAAGAAATTTGATAAAAAGTTCCATTGACGATGAGAAATAAGTTTTTCCCAAACATTCGACCAAAAACGGGTGAAAAACGGTTAAGAGATTTTGACATACCCTCACTCTTTTGATCAAAACTTTTTCTACAAAAATAATTTTATTGTGAGAGAGGTACCATTGAAAAGAAGAGTTCTGGGGCTTCAATTTGAACACAAAAATGACCCAATTTCGAGTCCGAATGAGAAAGATATGACCAAAAGAAAAGGGGTTCCACAACTAGCGAATGTGTCGACACAAACAGAAAAGGTGTCAACACAAATAGCGGAGGTGTCGACACAAACAGCAAAGCTGTCAACACAAACAGCAACAGAAAATGTGTCGACACCAACAGAAAATGTGTCGACACCAACAGCAAAAGGTGTCGACACAAACATAAATTGGTGTCGACACAAAATAACCGAGAGTTCAATGTAATTCACAACTGAAGCGTCAAACACAAACAACATGAAAAGGGTTAACACAAACGGAAAGGTGTCTACATAAACATCAGAGGGTTCGACACAAATAGAAAATATGTCGATACAAAAAGAAAAATTTTCAAATTTCAAAACAGGCTACAGGGTGATGGCGAAATGCAAACTCAAGCTACGAAAAAAGCTTCTCAGCCCCAAATTAAACCATCCAAACACCCATTTAACAACCCACGAACATATACAAGCCCGAAACAATAAAGATACACCGAAAGGAAAGTCTCAAACCCCTTTTTCCTCTAACCGAAATCAACCCAAAAGTGATTTTGAACCCAAAATCTAACTTTTCAAAAATAAGCCAACTTTTCATAAATAAACCAACTTTTCATGCATTTTTAAACAGTAAAAACACATATTATTACACGTAGCACCCTTTAAAGAAAAAATAGTCTAGGATCCTATCTCGTTGAGTTAAAAACTTGATGCCTTGAACTACGTAAAAAACGAACTACGTAAAAAATGAACTTCGTCAAAATGAAATTCTATCCGGATAAACGCGTAGCACTCGATGCCGATAGCAAGGATCCATTACTCGATCGCCAAAAACAAAGCCTGGGCCCCATGAAAATCTAGAGAGAAGGCAGAGATTTTTGTTTGTTTGGAAAAGAAAACTTAGCCTCTAAGCTTTGAAAAATATCTCCACCAAAATATCTAAGGCTAGATATTAATAGGCTACGAAAATATTTTTTTTTGCTTTTTAAACCCTCACACCACAACACTCAACGGTCCCGGTTTCTAACCCAACATGCATTTCTAAGCTTGAACATGCATAAAACGCACATAAACATGCTATTATAAAAATAATAAACAATACGTCGAAACATTGCAAAAATTAAAAAGGAGTTAAGGTCTCACAACTCTCCCCCTTTTAAAGGAATTTTGTCTCTGAAATTTAATACTGAAACTCATACCAACACCAGCTCGTCAATCATCAATAATCTCTTATGCAAACCCAGCAACACTGTATAACATCAACAATGTCCCAGCAACTGAAACCCCCAAAATTGTTGTCACACAAAGTGAACACAACTTTATGAATCAACTTCCATGCTGACTACTCGCATAGGCAAGTTCCACTGACACTGCTGTCATCCATGAAGCATTCATAAAACGTCGGATCAAGATCCAACTCATGCTGCCAAACCTCAAAACCTAACTCTCGCCGAACACAAACCACTCAAGCGATAAACGCATCACACGAGACCAATCTACCATGGTACTTGATTCCAAACACTCTCTACTCTTGGACATAGAGATTATCACCCTCGTTCTCACTACCACATACCAGCTCGATCACACCTCACAAAGCATACCAAGAACTATCTCCACGAGTTCAAACACATGACGTCAGATTCCGACATCAGTCACAAGAAGTCGCAAACTCCACACCCAAACTTTTCCCAAGTTCTGACGACACTAGACGACCACAGACTTTGATACCACGTCATGACCCTGTCGATGCCAACATCTTCATCACTGAAGCTGTTATGATGCCGATCCACGAACAACAACATAACGCCTAACCCCAGAGAGAAGCTTTCTCGACTCCAGAGAGAAGCTTTCTTACTCACTCGGACATCAAAGAACACACCTCAGCAAACCCTCGTACGCGAAACTCATCACGGTCCTTCTGTTCCCAATCAAACAATCGCGTTGGTCCGAACAGGCCATGCTAACCAAGGCTTCTCCAACCTCTTACTCTCGGGACCACCATCTATATAAACAACCGTTTTGCCAAAGCACAAAACTTACCACAGTTGATAGCCACTCATCGACTCTATGAACTCTATGCAGTTCCAAGTCCTCAAATAGAGCAAAAGGTCAGACTCACAAAAGTCTACCAGAAATCCACCATACGCATATCATAGCCGCATTGTTCCAACAAAATTCCCGCTCTACCATGAGCTAAAAGCACAACCATACACACACGCAACGGTCAATGATCCTCAACTAATCACTGCAAAGGAACTTTGTACATCGACGCCGACGTCCTTATCAACCAACATCCCTAGTCTAACAACTCGACCTCACAGGGAACACAACTCTACTGGTTCAACCATCCATTGAAACCACGAAGGATTAGTCCAATAATCACCCCATCTTGGCGATACACGTCCCTGAGTCACAACTCCAAGGGTCACAACACGGTTATAAATCCATTGAGATTTCACAGTCTCAGAACACAACCAAAACCTGAACCAATCAAAACCTGGCATATCTGTCCACCCGAGATGAAACAACTCGCGAATAACATGCACCAGATAATCATTTACAAAACAATCGTCTATAAGAACTCTCTCTCTCCTTCCATCCCAAGGAAAGAAAAAGGCAAACAAGAAACCATGGCCAAATCTCAGCATACTATCGGCGTACTCCCAGTACTCCTCAACACTTAGCCTCTAAAGAACTCTAAAATTCCTACGTCGAGGCCACATGGACTACTGTCACACAGCTGCCGTCAATTCTGATCACAATACTCAGATCATCAGCTACACCAAACTCTCAACACTCAGACCTTATTCACACACATGAACACCATCCATCCGCATACCTGGTATAACACATCCCATTGCGCCCAAAATCTCACTTCACAAGGTTGCGCTACACAACCTAACTCTTGCTAGGCAAACCACAATCACGTCACAGCCTCGAACTCACTGCCCATGTAACTCTCATAGAAAGTGCACAGCACCGAACAGAGGAAACCTAATCCCTGAGAGAGTCATCAAGAACTCCCGTAACCATGCAGACACCTTTTGCACTTCTACTCTCAAAGCGCACATCGATCAGATGCATCGTACCCACGATTTCTCACCTATCACCTTAGGCTGGCCAAATCACATGGTACATTACTGAACCTTATTACTCCACACTTTATTCCCATGGAAAAACAACATACCCATCTCTGAACAAGGTAAAACACAAACAACCTCCAAACATATCACACCCATGATATATCGTCTCAGCACTAACCAACCACATGCACTTAGCATGGTTCCCAAACACGATCTCCTAATCACTAGGATCTCGACCAAACCACGAACCTGCATTCCCGTGGAAATCTCATGGAACTGATACTCGTCGCAGGAATCCCTACACATTCCCATACGGCTTCAACATATGCTCTTCCCAGCATATCTACAACCCATACTCATTCCCACATCATTGGGCTCACTCACTCAGAACTCAAGTCTCAAACCTCAAAAGGTATACATCGCCTAAGGTCATTAGAACTACTCAGGCTACCAACAACATCCTAGATGCTATCCTACCTACCATCAACACCCTGCTGACCACCATCAATATCCCGACTACCAGGAATTATCTCAAGAACCACTCACGTTTTGCTATCTTTACAAACACCCGATCAAGGATTACTATGCTCCCATCCACTATGTTCCCGTCCATACTTCATCCTGAGTACACGGCTCATGACAAAGCATGGCTCACGATGTACCTAATCCATCACATGGCCAAAACCACATGCACCAAAAGGCTATCCTTACAACTTCTGGTAACTTACTCTTAAGCGAAGCCAGCTACCCAAGCCAAAGCCATCAACCAAGCTTCCACTATACTTGAACAAAACTCGGCTCAAACCCTCAACAGTTTGCCAATCGAAGTCGACCTCACACAGCTAAACCCAACTCACTGTGGAGTTCCACAACACACCAAGCAGTCGACACTCAACTCATGCAACTGATAGCAATCGCGTTGCACATCTCAAACCCAAACCATGGTCTCATCGTCTCGAAGGGTATACAGGTTATTTATAAAGAAAACATGAAACACGACAATCTACGGTCAATCTATCATGTTATCTCTACCACATACCACATAATCATGCTAACACATAGTCACAACGATTATGGAGACACAACACCAATACCGAAGAGAACCGACAAGAATGACACGTCACTTTGGACAACCCACTTAGATTCCTTGTTAGAAATCACGTTCGCAAAACGCGTTTCTAACTTGGCTTCCAAGTTTGTTAATCCAAACACAAGACTAATTAATCCTATGGTCCAACCTTCATGCTCACATATACACGACATCAAACACAGGCAACTAAGCACGCACATATCCTCACAAGGTGGTGCACCCTCTTCCCATGGCTCATAGGTATTCGAACCTAGAGCTCTGATATCAAGTTGTCATACCCCAAACACCAGGATCACACGAAAGCCCACCAAAAAAATTATTTATGAAAATAAGATTTGCAGTTAAAAAATCATCAACTAAAAAATATACAACATTTGGATAAAAGATCCCCATAGCTCAGCTCTCATAAACAATAAACATGCAATTCATACATGAAAAATTATATCGTCTCAAGGCGTACAAAACCTGCCTTTAGGAACAGGCATACCAAAAAGGAAAAACTATAAAAGTCTTCTGCCACCACGGGCATCACCAAAGCGACTCCTCATGCACATCATCACCTAAAAATGGTTTTACAGAAAATTCTACCTGTGAGCTGAAGCCTAATAGAAACAGACTATAAAGCCGTAAAGTAAGAAATATGCAATCATATAGGGTGGGAGCTAAACTCAACTACAGAATCTAAAATGATTTTTTACGAACCCCAAGTTTTCCCATCAGACTACACAAATATCCCAAAACAGTTTTATCAACATAAAACCCATGTTTACATCCTTAAAACCATGTGCTGCAAATCATGCAAAACCCAACCACAGTTAAGAAAAAATAGTAGTCAAAACATTGTTCCCTCGCAGAATGTACCATCGCAAAAAAGAAGAAGAATATGATCCTATGTACCGACTCCATCACACGGGGACAGAGGTAACAACTATAGATTTCTGCCCATTATCCTAGTCCTAAACCACTTAAGGCCTGCTAGAGAGTGACAAGTTCTATACTAAGCACCATAATGAACCACTCAATTTACGGGTACGACCCCGAGGGAGCTAAGCACCCATCCACCTCAATTTACGGGGACTAACCCGAAGGACCTGAGTACCTACTCTGCGCACGTTTTTGGACTTACACCAAGGGTAACTTGTGCCAAATACGCGTCATCCCGGTAGATCTAGATATTCTTCCAAAAATAGAATTTTAGCTCAACTACAAAACCTTATACAAATATATATTATACATGTATATATAGATCCATCCATCAACATGGAGATCAAACAAAATATTTTTAAAATATTTTTCCCATTTTCACAAAACGTTTCCAAACCTGAGACTCAACCCTAAGGGTTAGCTCCAAATCTCCAAGACACAAAATGTTGAGATTTTTTCAAAAATCACCATTTTTAAGAACACCATTTGAAAACCATAGATATCCACAATTTATATCATGTAATAAACTAAGAAAAGCATAAAATATGCTTTTTATCCGAAACAAGGTTTAAACACAAAACATGATATATATAAGCATTTCAAACAATTATACATTAAACATGTAGAAAAGACCCAAAGGCCAATCGCCACATCATCCACCAATAAACTCCCAAGGAATAAGAAATTTGATAAAAAGTTTCATTAAGGATGAAAAATAAGCTTTTTCCAAACATTCGGCCAAAAACGGGTGAAAAATGGTTAAGAGATTTTGATATACCCTCACTCTTTTGATCAAAACTTTTTCTACAAAAATAATTTTATTGTGAGAGAGGTACCATTGAAAAGAAGACTTCTGGGGCTTCAATTTGAACACAAAATGACCTAATTTCGAGTCCGGATGAGAAATATATGACCAAAAGAAAAGGGGTTCCACAACCAGCGAATGTGTCGACAGAAACAGAAAATGTGTCAACACAAATAGCGGAGGTGTCGACACAAATAGCAAAGCTGTGGACACAAACAGTAACAGAATGCACAACTCCAATAGAAGCGAAAATGTGTCGACACAAATAGAAAATGTGTCGACACCAACAGCAAAAGGTGTCGACACAAACAGAAATTAGTGTCGACATAAAACAACCGAGAGTTTACTGTAATTCACCACTGAAGCGTCAAACACAAACAACATGAAAAGGGTTAACACAAACGGAAAGGTGTCGACACAAACATCAGAGGGGTCGACACAAACAGAAAATGTGTCGACACAAAAAGAAAAAATTTCAAATTTCATAACAGGCTACAGGGCGACGGCGGAAAGCAAACTCAAGCTACGAAAAAAGCTTCTCAGCCCCAAATTAAACCATCCAAACACCCCTTTAACAACCCACGGACATACACAAGCTCGAAACATCATAGATACACCGAAAGAAAAGCCTCAAATCCCTTTTTTCTCCAACCAAAATCAACTAAAAAGTGATTTTGAACCCAAAATCTAACTTTTCAAAAATAAACGAACTTTTCATGCATTCTTAAACGGTAAAAACACATATTATTACACGTAGCACCTTTTAAAGACAAAATAGTCTAGGATCCTACCTAGTTGAGTTAAAAACTCGATGTCTCGAACTCTGTGAAAAATGAATTTTGTTGAAACAAAATTCCGTCCGGATGAACGCGTAGCCCTCGATGCCGATACAAAGGATCCATTACTCGATCACCAAACATAAAGCCCGGGCCCCAAGAAAATCTAGAGAGAAGGGAGAGGTTTTTGTTTGTTTGGGAAAAAAAACTTAGCCTCTAAGCTTTGGAAAATATCTCCACCAAAATATCTAAGACTAGATATTAATAGGCCACAAAATATCTTTTTTTTTTAAAACCTTCACACCACAACACTCAACGGTCCTAGTTTCCAACCCAACATACATTTCTAAGCGCAAATATGCATAAAACGCACATAAACATGCTATTGTAAAAATAATAAACAACACATCGAAACGTTGCAAAAATTAAAATGGGGTCAAGGTCTCACATCATAGCAACACTGAACAGGGGTTTCGGCTCTTTCTTGGAATTAACTTCTTGATGGTCCAGACATGATCTTGTTGTGGATATCCTGAATCTGAGCAGGCGTCATCTGATTTTGATGTGTGGAGGATCGATTTCATAGAGAGAGAACAAGGCGAGAAATCGAAACTCCCATCCATGGCAGCTTAGCCGAACATGTTAGAACCAGGAGAAAGGATGCGCACGGGGAAGGAGAGGAAGGCGACACCGGCGGTCGTGGTGGTGGAGCAAGGGAGGCACAGCGGTGGCCAAGGTCGCGCACCGTGCGTCTGGCCTCGATTCTCTGTTCTCTCGGGCTCTCTCGATGGTTCTCTCGACAAACCAAAACAGAGAAAAGAATTAAAAACAAGATGAAGAACAGAAGTTGGCGTCGGGTAAGAGGGGGGGCTGTGCGGCACACATGAAAAAGAGTTCTCCTTTCTCAATTGTTCTAGAATTTTCCCAATTCTTAAACTAACAAAAATAATATATATATATATATATATTCAAATTAATTTTGATTAACTTTAAATAACATAATTAAATTTTCCAGATACCACAGAATTAATCAAAATTTACTATCCCGATGTCCCAATACACATAAACCCCACGTAACTGGCCATATTATAATTAAAAATCATTCTCGACAATTTAATTATGGCAAGAGAAAATAATCAACTAAAAAAAAACGTGCCGAGTTAGCACAAGCTTTGTATACACAAGTTTTCATACATACTTAAGAGAATCTTTACAACAAACACAATAAAATAATCAATAAATCTTAATTCTTTACAACACACAATCTTTATTAAAATAATTAAAAGCAACATTAATATATA
>JAOTRH010432748.1:0-34192 GCA_034768845.1 Heliamphora exappendiculata | reverse complement strand
TCTCATGGAGGGTTACAAAAGAAATAAATATGAAATCAATTGTTAATGAATGGTATTGATTCTAGAATTCAATCACCAATTAAATGGCCAATTCAATTGTCAATTGAATTTAGAAATCAATTCTAGAATAATGGTCAAAAATTAATTCTTGAAAATGGCCAATTGAATTCACTATTTCCAACACACAACAGCAGCAGCAGCGATGACACGGGGGAGAGAGTCTTTGGGACGTTATGTGATCCCGACTGGAGCAACGACCCTAGGACGGGTTTCAGGTTTTGTAAGGCAGGTTTCGAGTTATGAGGCAGTTGATCCTATTGGCACTGGTTGTGTATGCAGATGCAATCAAGTTTGGGCCAGATGTAGTAGGGCTATCGGCAATGATGGAGCCTCGAGCAGATGTAACGGAGCCTCCGACGACGGTGGAGCCTAGAGCCAATGTAGCGGAGCCATCGACGTGGATAAAGCCTCAAGCCGACTTAGTGGACCCAATGATGAAGCCTCAAGAAAATGTAGCGGCTTCGGCGACAGTGGAGTCTCAAGTCGATTTAGTGGAATCACTAGTGGAGTCTCAAGCAAATGTAGCGGCTTCGACGGTGGTGGAGTCTCGAGTCGACTTAGTGGAGTTAGTAGCGGTGCATCATTACCGTGGGATCTAAGCCAGGCATACTGTCATAGTTCCACACAAAAATGTCTTCGTATCCCTTGATTAAAGTTAGAATGGAGCCTTTTTTCCTTTCTAAGGTTTTTGCAAACGTAGATTGGTTTGGGAGTTCCCCTTTCTGGATTCAGGTTCACCTCTTCATATTCTTGCTTTTGAGGTCGCGTCAATTCAGGTGACTCAAGGGTGTCGGGCTTGATGATGAGTGCATTGGGTTTTGGTTCTCGCTCTTGGTCTTCATTCTGTTGGCACGCACCACTTTGCTTGTCGTCCGTCTCTTCAATGGAGACTTAGCATTGATAGTGAGTGACATTGTTGGAGATAGTCTTTGAAGGTATCTGCTATACCATGTGTCTTAAAATGGCCAGGCATGAGGTCAGCTTCAAGTTGAGCAGAGGCTGACCCATCGCCCCATCATAATCAATGCACCTCTTTTTCACCAAATCTAGCATATTTTGTAACCTAGGGTTGAGGAATCTTCTTCATAGAGACTATTATAAAAAATGGCATCATCCGTATGTGATTCTTTCAGTTTGGAGGGTTTATTCAATCCTAAAATGGTGACCAATGCTCTATTGTGGATAGCTTTCATGCATTAATAGTAGGTAGAGGGGATGGCGACATACCTATTGTTAGTTCAAGGGTATTTTTAATAGATTTTGATAATTTTATTAATTCACATTTTCTAATTAATTCATTTAAAAATATTATATTTAAGGGATAATTACACTTACCTCCCTTGAGATTTAAGCTTATTACAAGAACCTCCCGTGTGGTCTCTGAAATTACACTAACCTCCTATGAGATTTAATTTTAATATCAATTGCACCTCAACTGTTAAAATTTTCATTGAAATTTAATGAAAATCGCCCTTCACCCCAAAATCACCATTTTCACCCCAAAATCACACTTCAAACCACATTTCTCTCCCAAAATCACCATTCCCACCCCAAAATCACACTTTTCAAAACCACCATTTCATTGAAATTTGGGGTGGAAAGGGTTATTTTGGGGGAAAAATGTAGTTTGAAGGGTGATTTTGGGGTGGGATGGGCGATTTTCGTTAAATTTCAACATTAATTTTAATAGTTGATGTGCAATTGATGTTAAAATTAAATCTCAAGGGAGGTTAGTATAATTTCAGAGATCACAAGGGAGGTCTCTGTAATAAGTTTAAATCTCAATTGAGGTAAGTGTAATTATCTCTATATTTAATTATTTTCAAAAAATAGTGTCGACACTACATACTAAATAAGTCGATAACTTATACCATTTATGCTGACACCTTGCGCTAAATAGATTGACACTTAGTATTCTTGAATAGAACGTTTTGTATCAACACCTATTGGCTTTTGCATCCACACCTACAGGCAAAGCATGTTTGACAAACTCAAGTATGTCGACACCAATAAGATTTAGGGTCGACACCTTTAACACTTTGCTTAAGAAGTTTCATGAGAACACGACGTGTCGACACCAATGATCTATTGTGTCGACACCATCAATATTGGACCAGGGATCTAAGTTAAGTCGACACCATTGCTCGCATGAGTCTACACCAAGTGATTCTTTGGACTCCGGGCTCAAAGGGATTACACAAAAGACAAGATAAGTCGACACCAAAACATCAAGTCATCCCCCGAACATTGACCCATTTATGTCGACACCAAAGATGGTATGAGTCAATACCATGGCATCATTCGAAAACAAGTTGTTTGGGTTGACACCAAAGTAAAGCTGTGTCGACACTATTTTTCCAGTAGCCAAAGTCTTGCTTAAGGGTTTACCCCAAAGTAAATCTGTGTCGACACCATTTTTTCAGTAGCTAAAGTTTGGCTCAAAGGTCGACACCAAAGTGAAGAAGGGTCAACATCGAAATTCCAGTAGCCAAAGCAACTTGACTGTGTCGACACCAAAGGTAAATTGTGTTAGCACCATATTTCCAATAGCTAAAGTCTCTCTTCTGAGTTGACACCAACGAAGACATAAGCCAACACTAATGAGCAGACATTAAAGCCTTGAGTTGATACAAACTCCTATATGATTCAACACCAAGGTCCAAGCTGGAGAACTGAAGAAATGAAAGGATCGACACCAAACGTACAATAAGTCTACACCTCAGTGTGGATAAGGAAGATGTAGGATTTGAGTCTACACCAACGATGCAATGAGTCGAGACATTCAACCGTGAACTAAGACCAAGACAAATTTGTGTCAACACCAAGACAATTTATGTTGACATTTGCGACGAAATTCAAATTGACACTGGTTTCAACGGTAACAATTTCAGAGCATTAATTGCCTCCAACAACCCAGCTGCCATTTACTTCAGTAAGCTATATACAGAGTAAATTTCAGAGCTTCAAAAGTCTGAATTACTATTCTATTGAAAGCATTGAAAGCTAAAATTGATCTCTAGAGCGTTTATTACAGCATTCACTTCTCCAACCAAATATCCTCACTTCCTTGTACATTTATTAGCAAATCATTGTAAGAAGTGAGTGTTTGTGAATATTTGATTCAATCTCATTCATTATAAAGGGTGATTCACCCTTGTTATCCTTTAAGAGAGTGAGCTAACTTTTTAAAGAAGAGCTGAAGAAAGTTTAAAAAAACAAGGAGTATTTGTAGAAATCTCTTCAGGCTATAAAAACTTTTGAATGGGTCGGTGAAGCATTCAGATTTAGTGTAAATTCTCAAGAAGAGTCTTAAAGAATGGATGTAGACTTGGAATAAGTCGAGCCACTAAAAATTCTAGTGTCTAGTTCCACTTTCTCTCTTACCTCTTTAATTTCACTGTTATCTATATCTCTGCTATATTTATTTTGTGAAATTAAAGGGTTTTCAAAAAAAATTTTAAAACGGCTATTATTATTTTAAAACACAATTTACCTTTCTGTTAGGTTACCTAGGACTAACACCTATGAAGCTATGTTTGGCCCAAGAGGGCATGATACGTTGTTTCTGAGTCAATCATATGGAACTTGGTAGTGGGGCGGATACTTCCCACGACCAATTCTACCTGTATGTGTCCCATTGTTTGTTCGCTATGGTTACCAAACTTAGAGATGGTAGGTGTCTTATGGAGATGGCCGCTGCTACAAAGGTAAAATAAGTTATGACGCTTAGGAAAGCTCCTTCGTCCATGAACCCTCTCTGGAACTCCACGCCATTAATAAACACTGGGACGTACAAGGGTCTGTTGTGGGGAAAGAATAGTTGTTAATCAATTTCGGTAAACGTAATGGGTAAAGAATTGTCCTTCAATATTTTACGGATGGGACTGAATAATCCCATGCATTTTTTTTCGTTTTGCTCGGCGATCTAAAGTATGGCTTTCATTTATTAGAGTCGAGTTGGCTCAAAAAGTCTGAATTGGTCAAAGAACCATTTGAACTTGGTGGAGTTTTGGATGGTGGTGGCTCTATTATATTCAAAGGTCGGTAGGTCCTACTCCGCCACTACTTCACAAGCCACGGGCTCTTCCAACTTGTCATGGTGAGAGATGGTCATTATTGAAGCAACAAAAGGGACATTGTTACTATATCTGACCATCATCACTACCATACCTTTGTCTTGGTGTTGGGGAAGGGGATTTTAGAGGACGTCCTTATTTTGGGGGAGTTCCATCGCTTCGTCTCTGAGCATCTTCTTTGCCAGGTATCGTAGTTCCCAACAATTCCTAATAGCATGGAGCACCATTTGGTGATAGATGCAATAATTCGGATGAGAGAGATCCCTTTGTAAAATTGGTTTCTTGGCTTCGGGCAATACCACCTTTCCATCATTGACTTAGGTGTCGAGAAGTTCTTTTGCTTTCTCCATCGTTATTGAGAGACGGGGAGGTTCCTCGATCCTGGTTTGCTTGCTGCGGTTATCGCGGCTCGATTAGAAGTACCAGAGGTAGCATACACAGACGAGCCTTGTTTAAACCCAAGCCTCCAAGAAGAGGGAGCTTGGCACCGATGCGGGTGAGGCGATTCACAAGGAGCGAATCTGACCATTTTACTCAGTTTTTGGCAGTTGATCTTCACCCACCAAGTCCTGGATGTCTACAGACAGCTCACGAAAATGTTACACATATGTAAGCAGGTCCTTCGAGTGTTTCTGGCTTTCCCTCATGAGGTGGACAGTAGTCAAGCGTTCTTCGATGTAGAAGAACTTGGCATAAAACTTTTTAACCAACTTTTCTCATGAAGAGATGGAGCCAGGGAGTAGGTTGGTGTACCATGAATAAGTTCTGTCAATGAGGGATTTGGAGAACTCCCGTAGCCTAAGATTTTTATCTCTGCTGCGAATACTGAGTGTGTCTACGAATCGAGTGACGTGCACTTTCGCGTTTCCCTTCCGCCCGTCAAAATAAGTGCACTTCGGGACAACATCGCCTTCGAGGTAGGGAGAATTTAGAACCTCAAGAGGGTATGGGGGATGTAGATTGAGGTTTAGAGTACTTGGGACTTTTCTGACTGAAGGAGGGCACGTACATGTTTTTTCATTTCCTCCAAAGTGAAGTATCCTTTGGAAAAGCTAAGTTGACCTTGTGGGTGCAGGGCTGAACTGACACTGTGAGAGAAAACTTAGGGGACTCGAGCTGGTGGTTGCTCCACCAGTGGTGGTGGTAGAGGGGCTGCACCCTTGGTCCCTCAGGTTCCAAGTGTGCCTGAGTTTCTAAGCCCACCGGGACAGGTGGATCAGCTGCTTCTGTCTAAGAGCTGTCAGGATTGTATACTAAAAATCATGATTTATTTTTAGTATTTAATTTTATTTTCATAATAAAATTAGTTTTTCTATTTTAATAAAAATCTTAATGAGCAATATATATGTTTTATTATTTATTTAATATTATGCATATGTGTCTTTTATTCTATATAGTATTTAATATGGTGCGTAGCTTTCAGCTTAGACACAGAAGACCAAATTATCAATTTTTGTAGAATATAAGTTTATGATTCACAGTCTTAGATGGAATTGGACACGCTATCGGTACGACTATAACACAATATTTTAGTAGATCTGCCTTAATTATAGGAAATAGTAATCGTTTCGACAATTGTTATGACTCATTGTGTTAGTACACTTTGTGTGTATTGAACAAGACCAATTTATTGTAATTAATTTTATATTAACTATACAAATTAATTTACACCACATGATTATTATGAATGCTTATGTTTTTAATTCCTAAATAATTATTAAACACGTATATTTAATATTCGTTATTTTGATTAATTAAATGGTACGATCTTTTATGGGTTTATAATCCTGGTGAATTGGATAACGGCATTAATTATATGATAGATATTAATTATTGATGGAATTCATGTCTCGTGATCGGGATTGATTATACCCCATAAAGAAAGTTTATATATTTTGACAGAACCATATCCTACAGGTGAATTTTATAATCCGGTTTGTCAAGTAAGTTAAATGGAAGATTTTAAGAATTTTTTAAAAAAGTCGATTAAATATAATTATCAATAACTTAATTTAATTAGAAGGTATCTGTAATATTAACGTAATGAGAATAAATAAATATTTAATAATGGGAGCGTAAATACTTTGATTTTGAGAATAAGGTTGGGAGTACAATTATAATTCTTTAGCGGAACGAATTATAATTTATATTTTTAGGAAATTACTTCTTAGTGGAAGTATGATTTTATAATTACATTTGAAGCCCACGTCTTATTTACTCTACGGGTCCCTGTTGTAGCCTATTTATATGCAGTTATAAAACATAGCCGCCAGTTGATCATTAATCATTCTAGGGTTTTCACGTCTTGTAAAATCAAAAAACAGGTAACTAGATAGATTTTGAAGAACACGATAGATTAATGTTCACACTTTATTCGTATTTTCACATTCGGGAATACATTAGAATGCTTATTTGGGAAATTTGACCTCTAGTTAAAAATCGCGGCAACTTGTTAATTAAAATTTTTAGTAGCAAACGGAATCAATCAAATCAGTCTTTGACAGGTATAGTCCTAAACTAACTTTAGGAATTATAACGGGTTTTATTTTTAATTGTTCGATATCAAAAACTTTTAATTTGAAGCCTATTTCGACGATTGTCCATCGAAATTTTTTTTTTGATTAAAATCATAAACATAATTTTAGAATCTTAGTAATTCGCCTAAACAGGAGCCTAGTATAGAGCTAGGTCCCCTTTGCAAAGTGAGCAGAGTTTTCATGAGAAGGTTTTGAGTTTGCTGCATAGCTGCAAGATGGTCGGCTATGGCTCGAAGTTGATCGACGATGATGAGATTAGTCGGTTGCTCGTCGTGGATACCGTCTGCATGGTGTCCCCCTGAGGTCTCTCTCACCTCAAAGCTGGCTTGGGAATGGTCAGTATTACCATGTGTGGCTTTTTCGAGAGCCATGTGTGGGGGACACCACTCTTTCCCAATAGATTATAATGTAGGCGTTGGGCTGTAACGTGGACCGTAGTAGTAAAGTCTGGGATAATGGAGTGCACCAAGGAGGCTCGAGGACGTCGGAGGTGGAAAAGGTTAGAGCTTAGGGTAGCCTTAGAGAGAGAGAGGAAGAGGGGGAGAGAGAGAGAGAGAGAGAGAGTGGCAGTGGAGAGCTACCGGAGGTATGGAGAGGTTGTGTCTTACAAAGTAGTAGCAAGGTTAAAGATGGTCAGGTTAGAGATGGTCTGGTTAAAGATGAGTATGCCCATTTATAAGCGATGTGGAGGGGATACCCACATCTTTAAGATCACTAAGGACGACAGGTGTCCCATCTGTCATTAGTTCTGTGGATATGATCTTTTGGCTCTGATGGTCCATATGATATGTTGAGGTGGCTATCATACAAAGTACCATATTGTTTGCAGGTTTGGTCGACTAAATGCCAGCTCCTATACTTGAAGGAGCTCTGTGTCATGATCAAGCATCTCTCTCTTTATGACCGATCAGATAAAGTTGCTTAGAGGCTACTCCATTGACAAACCCTAGTGCTCTAGCCTCCAAACCTCGTGCCTCCTTCGTTCCCGAGCAAGGAAATGCTTAGGTCCTACTCCCAGCCTAGGACTAGGTTAACATTGGAGATGGTGTGGGCCGTGGGCCGGGTCACTTGCCCGACAAGGGTCACTTGCCCAAAAGTGGTTGGCCTGACGGCCTACTTGCTCAGAGGCTGGGATATTAGGCCAACAGCCTGCGTAGAGATTGGCCTAGCAACCAACTTAGAGATTAGCCTAGTAGCCTACTTGCCTGAAGGCAAGGAAATTGGCCTGACTACTTACTTGCCTGGAAGCGAGAAAATTAACCTACTTGCCCGAAAATAAGGTCGGTTAAATATCCACAAACTGCCTAATTTGCTTATTTTTTGTCTTAAGTAAATTTGTTTTATCGTTTAGTCTGACTATTATATTTTTAAAATTTTCTTATCGAGACGAACTCAAAAAAGTAAAAAAAAATTAATTAAAATATAAAAATAGTTTAAAAGGGACAAAAATAAACTAAGATAAGCCAACAAACTAAATTCTATGTTGCTTATTTTTGTTTTCAGTGAATATTTTTTTTTATTAAAAATTTTACTTTTTATATTCATCTTATATAGACGATTCAATAAAGTAAAAAACTCTTAGTTAAAAATTATATATATATATATATATATATATATATTATATTATATAATATAAAAATAAACAAAATTCACAAAATTTATCCCAAATAAGACTTATATTTTATTTTTTAACTGTCTCTAATGAGTGTGAGTTACTTATTTTACTCAAATATTTTTTAATATAATTTAATGGAAGCAATAATTACGACATAGCTTGGTGGTGAAAACTGGAGATTAAGCATGATGATCTCTAATTTTGACTCTAAAGATGCCAAGTTGCACATGCCAATTATACTTATTAATAGAGTTAGGTGGCGATGTTGAGTTGCTCATCACTTTTGAGTAAATAACATAATATTATTAATAGAGTTAGGTGGCGATGTTGACTTTTGAGTAAATAACATAATATTATTAATAGAGTTAGGTGGCGATGTTGAGTTGCTCATCACTTTTGAGTAAATAACATAATATTTTATACGTAGTATTTAAAAATAAATAATAATTTTATAAAATGATACAAGTATTATATATAAAATATTAAATGATGTGTTACTTAAGGATAAACACTATGACTTTGTTTGGGATTTTTAAAACTTTCGTCGTTTAAGAGGTTTAATTTTTTTTTTAAAAAAAAAGATTAGATTATTTATTCTAAAAGTTAAATTGTTTAAGATATTTTTTTATTATTAGCTTTTTTGTTAGTTTGCTTTTTATAAAAATGTATAATATGTTCTTACTTTTTGTATTTAAGTTATAGTGTTTAGAGTATTAACACAATTTTTTTATATTTGTGAGAAGAGTTAACTTTTTTAATTAAAGGTATTATAATCATTTTATTTTTAAAAAAATAGTGTACTTGAAATATGTATAGACTTTTTTCTTGAATAAAGAATAAAAAAATTTAATAGCTTTTTAGATATGCCAAACATTATAGTTTAAAAACTAAATTTTTTTTTACAAAAAAAACTAACTTTAAAAATATGCCAAACATAGGCTAAATATGTTGGAAAAAAGAAACAAGTAAATATTTATTTTTAATGTGGTACTATGCACCCATTTCTAAAAATTGGATTGCAATGTAATTATCAAGTTAACAGATTGGGTTTTGTTTGTCAATTTAAGTGATTGAATTCATATCATGTATTTACCATTGGATACCATTGGATCATGGTGTCCAATTTGTATTGGTTAGATTATATCCTAACCATTGGATTGTAAGTTTTCATGATAAGAAGAAAAACTTAGATGTGTTTTTTTTTATAGATAAGTCGTTGTCCTAAAGTTATTTTTGTGTAAAACCTAAAAATAATAGGTTTGTGTGTGCTTCTTCACCCATTATTAATAGAATAGTCGTCCGAAGAGGTAGAGCTCTGTGGGATTTTTTGGTGGCTTCTCAAATTTCAAAAAAGATGAACTTTGTTCCATGTATGCATATAGGTTCTGAGAATTGTTTTTACGAGTTTCCAGTGTTAATTTTCAATGTATTCCAAAGCAATTTTCAATGTATTCCTCAGCAATTTGTTTCTGCTACAAATGTATACATATATATATATATATATATATAACTCTTATTCTTTCTAAACAATCTAACGGTGAAATGAAATTTATTGAGATTTTTGTCTTTTTGATCTGTTATTATTTAATTCAAATATAACTACCACCAATTAAGATGTGAGAATTGTATATTTTTTAATTAATTTATTATTATTTAATTCGAGTATTTAAACAATCTATTGATCTGTCACTACTACTTTTTTAAAATCATTCAGTGGCTTACAATGACAACTGAAGTTATAAGAGATAAAAAATATAAAAAATATAATAGCGGCAGATCAATAGTTTATTTAAATACTCAAATTAAATAATAGAAAATCAATTAAAAATATACAATTATCACATTTTAATTGGTAGTTATACTTGAATTAAATAATAACCGATTAAAAAAACAAAAGTCTTAATAAATTTTATCTCACCGTTAGATTGTTTAGAATAAATATGAGCTATTAGATCAACAGATATATATCACATCAACCCAGTGTAACTTGTTATATAGATGGACGTATTTAAATCATGAAATGAACAATTTTATTTATGTACATTTGTAGCAGAAACAAATTGCTGAGGAATACATTGAAAATTAACACTGGAAACTCGTAAAAACAATTCTCAGAACCCATTTGTAATGAGAAACCATGATAAGGTTTGGCTTGGGATCAGATCTTTTATGATCAATTGGAGATTTTTTGCTATTTAAAAAACAGGGTATATATGTAAGAGGGGAATCAAACAGGGGCTTTTTCCGAATTACACATAAGATTTTTACCCCTTTTTACTTTCTAAAAAAAATAGGAGAATCACACGGGGATTTTACCCCATTTCATATTCAAGGTTTTCATGTGTTGTCTGTTCAATTTGGTTATGTTTATTTTTTTATTTTATTTTTTTTTAATTTCATTTTTTGTAACCTTTTTCGTTTGCTTGTGTTGTCTGTTCAATTTTGTTTTGTTTATTTTTTTGGGATTTCGTTCGGTAGTTTTTGCTGTAAATGAAAACATTGTTTTTTATAAATAAAAAAAAAATGTGAGCATGTAGTAGTTTTAGTTTTTCCTTGAGGTTTTAGAAAAAACAGTAAAGTGACCATTTAAAAATGATAAACATAATGAGTTTTGTCCGCCCAAAAGGTGATTTAACTCATAAAATTTATTATTTTAAAATTTGAGCTAAAAAAAAATTTATTAAGGTCATGTTGGAAAAATGGATTTTGAATAAAGTTAAAATATAATTTTTAGCTAATTTTGAAACTAAATATCTTTTGATTGAATTAATCTTTTTTTATAATTTCAAGTTCTAATTTGTTTATCTCCATAAATAGAGTAATTATGCATTTTGTGTCATTCAAACTATTAATTGATGAATGAGAAATAAACTCTAAAAGTGTGCCATTAAATTTGGTAAAATATAATTGTAACTAAGCTCATTCCCACATTGGTTGAGAAAGCTTTAGGTGAGTGGTTTATATACAATCTACTGCCTATAAAAAGGCTACTCCAGAACGAGTTTTGGTATCCAAAATCTCCATTCCTGAAACTTTCTTTCTGCATCATCATCACTGCTTAGTTCTCGAGAAAATTTCAAGCATAGCAGCATTCGTTGGTGTGCAGATTGTCGTGCTTCCTCTGCACATAGGGATCATTTTATCCTAGAGGCAAACATCCATTGAGTCACAAGCACCGAGGCGAGGACGTAATCTGTTTTAAGAAGACACCGTTGAACGTTGGACTCGATCTCAACCCGTTCTGTAAGATTGTTATAAGTTTATTTCTGTTCTGGTCTACTGTCTCTGTTATGTTTTTAACAAAAATCATATACTACTTTTACATTCTGCTTCTGTTTATAAAAGCTTTTTTTCAGAAAAACAGTGTTTATTTTTTTTTAATTTATTTTTGTGTTCTGGTTTTTTTGTCCTAATTTTATAATATAGAACAGTGTTTTATTCTGTACCATATTTCTGTTTCTATTTTTCGAAATACAAGGCAAAGCTTGTTGTTAAAAGATACAAGAAAACTGAGTGAGTGGACTATTTTGATACATACTCGCCTGTGACCAGAATAACTTTCATTAGGATGTTAATTTCTATTGCATCATTATTTAATCTAAAAATATATCAAATGGATGTTAAGACAGCCTTCTTAAATGGAGATTTATATGAAGAAATCTATATGGATCAACCTGATGGTTTTATAGCTCTAGGAGAGGATAAGAAGGTTTATAAGTTTGTGAAGTCACTTTACAGGTTAAAACAAGCACCTAAACAATGGCATGAAAAATTTGATAGTGTAATGTTGTCAAATAGTTTCAAAATAAATAAGTGTGACAAATGTGTCTATGTGAAAAATACTGACAAAGATTATGTTATTGTTTGTTTGTATATTGATAACATACTAATCTTGAGTAATAATAATTTTATGATTAAAACTACCAAGAATATGTTGAACAAGAGATTTGGCATGAAAGATATGAAAATAGCAAATGTTATACTAGAGATGAAAATCACTAAAATATCTTATGGATATGCCTTATCTCAGTCCTATTACGTTGAAAAAACTCTTGAGAAATTTGATAGGGGTGATACCCGCATTGCAAGGACACCTGTAAATATAAATTTACATTTGTCTAAGAATACAAATAAAGGTATATCACAATTGAAATGTTCTTGTATCATTGAAAGTCTCATTTACTTAATGAATTATACGAGACCCGACTTGGCATATGCTATGAGTAAATTGAGCAGGTATACTAGTAATCCTGAGACTGACCATTGACAGGCAATCATAAAGGTACTAAGATATTTGAGATACATTCAAAACTATGAATTGTACTAAACTCAATATCCAGCTATACTGGAATGGTACAGTGATTCAAATTGGATACCTGATACTAATGACTCAAAATCCACAAGTGGATATATATTCACTTTGGGTGGAGCAGCTGTGTCATGGACATCGTCTAAACATACGTGTATAGCGAGGTCCACAATGGAGTCTGAGTTTATAGTTTTAGACAAAGCTGGAGAGGAAGCTGAGTGCCTCTGCCAATTTTTAGAAGATATCCCTATGTGGCTTAAACCTGTGCCAGCCATCTGCATACATTGCGGCAGTCAATCGGCAATTGCTAAGGTACAGAATAATATATATAACGGTAAGTCCAGACATATACGTTGCAAACACAATACCGTGAAACACTTGTTCTCAAGTGGAATAATTTTCGTTCAATATATAAAGTCTAAAAATAATATAGCGGATCCGTTAAATAAAGGTTTAAGTGGAGAACAAGTTAGTCATTTATCGAGGGAAATGGGTTTACAGCCTATGAATTAAGAGTCGCCTCAATGGCAACCCAACCTATCTGACTTGAGATCACAAGATCTAAGTTCAAAAGAACAACTAAATTGTGTGTGATTCAGTGTCATCACTGTAGAGATAAAATCTCTTACCTATTCATATGATAGTACAGTGATACATGCAGCGTTATTAAGTTAATTTATGCTTTTAATGGTTCTTATACCTTAAAATTCAAGTGAAGTATAGAATGATACACTTAATAAGAATCACCTATATGAGTGAGAAGGGGCCACTTCTGTGAGAATGCTAAGACTACATTCTCTAACAGCACTCATGAAACCAAGATTTGTTCAGGGCTAAAATGGACACAACCGTGAGAACTTAGCTATGTCTAGAAAAATTCTGTGTGAACTCTATTTTCTTGACTTACACAAACGGTTGAACAGTTCAAGGCATCACGTCCACTAATTAGTCAGTAAGTCCGATAGATTTTTACAAAGGAATGTTCAAAACCAAAAGCTACCTATCCTATGCAGAATATTTCTTATTCAACTTTCTCTTGTCCGCATCTTGTTGCATCTTCTTTTTCGTCAAATTTTATTCATGTGGGGGATTGTTGAAAAAATGAGTTTTGAATAAAGTTAGAACATGATTTTTAACTAACTTTGAAACTAAATTTCTTTTGATTGGATTAATCTTTTTTGATGATTCTAAATTCTAATTTTTTTATCTCCATGAGTAGAGAATCACGAATTTTGTGACATTCAAAATCATTAATGGATGAATGAGAAATTAACTCCAAAAGTATGCCATTGAAATTGGCAAAAAATAATGGTAACTAAGCTCAATCCCACATTGATTAGGAGAGCTTTTGGTGTGTGGCTTATATAAGCCAAGTTGAGTCTAGGGGTTGTGCCCCTTGGGGGTACTCAATTTTGTGAATGGGAAAAGACCTACCCAACGGTGGGTTTAACCAAAACCCCACACGCGTGCTGCTACCGCCGCCCCTGCCCGCATGTCCGACCAATTGACCGGTCGTGCCGAGCCAAGCTGAACTCGGGCTCGGGCTCGAACACGGGCCCGGGTCCATGGTCTGAGGTCCGAGGTCCGTGGGTCGTGGGTCGTTAGCTATGGATTTGGGTCGACCCTTATCTTTTTACAAAAAAATTTATTTAATTAAATTTTTGAATTTAAAATTTAAATTATTTAAATTTTAAATTCAATGTTACTGTTATTTGCCAGACCAAACCGTTGAAGAGTTCAGGACCGTTGGAGAATATCAAACCAGTTCGCACTTGTTGGGTGGTCCAACCGCCAGGCCGAACCGGTATCACATCGGTTCAGATTAATCCGAACAGTCACCTCACCTGCCTATAAAAGGGATGCTTCAGAACCAGTTCAGGTATCCAAAATCTCCATTCCTGAAACTCTGTTTCTGCATTATCCTCACTGTTTTGTTCTCGAGAAAGTTTCAAGCATAGCAGCGTTCGTTGGTGTGCAGATTGTCATACTTCCTCTGTATGCGGGAATCGTTTTATCCTATAGGCAGACGTCCGTTGAGTCGCAACCATATATTGCTTTTACATTCTGCTTCTGTTTATGAAAGTTTTTTTCAAAACAATAGTGTTTATTTTATTTCTAAAATTTATTTCTGTGTTCTGGTTTTTTCTGTCCTAATTTTATAATGTAGAACAATGTTTTATTCTGTACCATATTTCTGTTTCTGTTGTTCAAAAACTATTTTTTTCTTTTTAAAAAACAGTGTACTGAGTTTATTGTTTACTCTGTTTATTGTTTTGCGTTTAAATCTGCTGCTTTATTCTATAAATGGAAAACAGATTGTAATAATTATGTTTTAATTTAATTCTGAAATTAGTTTCAGATTGCTGTATTTTAATTCTTCATATTGTTGTTGTTGCAACCGACAGATTGCTGTAATTTCAGTATTGAAACCAACAAGTCACGTTGTGCATATTCACTTACACTAAATTCTTAATTTGCCCAAATGTGACTATAGTGTCTAATGTATGCAAGTGAGTGGAATGACTGTGATCATTTGAATTAGAACTAGATAACCCTCTTGCCTAAAGGTAGTGGAAGTGTTCAGCAATAATTCAAATTCAACCAGTTAGGTCTATGTGCTTTTTGCGATCTTGAGGGGTAAAATATAAGTCTAAATTCTGCCTAAAGGTGATTTTAGATGAGCATATTACCTATTCCCGTAGGGTGATAGTTTCTTTCTACACTCTGAGTAATTCGGTTCAAAAACCCCTAACACGAATTATGGTATTTTATTCGTGGAGTTGTTCTTTGATACACTTATTATCATAAATATTATATTTCATAATATAACATCATAATTGTATTTTGTTCCGGTTGTGGATATTTTTACAGTTCATAGACAACTCATAGGGATTGAGCGATTGAATGGTTCAAATTATAATGCTTGGAGAACATAAGTTGATATCTTGTCGGGCCTCTCAGATTGTGAGTTTATTCTCTATAAGGCCAGTCCTCCTTTGCCTACAAATGAAACATCTGAGGTAGATAAGTTTTTTTTATGAAAAATGGAATAGGGCTAATGCCATAGGCATCAAGTTGATTTCGTGCATCTATAAATGAAATTATTTGTGGTGGCATTCCTACCAAGGATGCTACCAAAGAGCTTCTTAATCTAATTAAGACACATTTTGTTAGTACTAAGAAGCAGTTACAGTACTATTATCTTACACAACCCAATACTACCAAATTTGATAGTGTTGGTTCAGTGAGAGAGCACATTTATAAGATGTGTAGATTAGTTAATGGTTTGAGGGAGCAAGGACTCTCATTTGATGATGACCTCTTGAGACATATGGTGATTTATTCTCTTCATAAGTCTTTTGAGACCTTTAAAGTGAATTGTAATTCACAGGAAACTAAATGGGATATAAATCAGCTTTTGGCACTTTGTGTGAGTGAAGAGAAGCGAGTTAAGGGTATCAAAATTGGGTCAGTTCATTTGGATGTGAGTAATAACAACAAGAACAAATTCAAGAAGAATGGTTTTCAAAAGGGGAATCAATCAAAACAAAAAATGAAGAAAATAAGTGATAAAGGAAAGGGCATGGTCCTTACCAACATTGAATGTCGATTTTGCAAGAAGACAAGACATCAAAAGAAAGATTACTATGGATTTAAGAATTAGCTAAAAAAATAAAGTAGATATTGAAATTGTAATGATGATTTTTTAATCCAATTTAATAAATGTACCTGAAAATACTTGATGGAATGATTCAGGTGCATTTGTTCATATATCTTGTTCATTACAGGGCCTTCTCCACTTGCGAAAACCCAGACATAAGGATCAATTAGTTTTGGGCAATGCTAATGCAGTTCAAGTTGAAGCGATTGGAAAGCATCAATTAATCTTGGTCACCGATTTTTTCTTAGAGCTTCATGATTTCTTTTATGTTCTAGCTTTTAGGAGAAACTTGATTTCAGTTTCAAAACTTGATACTTTGGGATATCGTGTTTCTTTTGGTGATAGACATGCTACTATTTATCGTGCTAATAATTTAGTTGGACATGGACGTTTAGTTGATGGTATATACCAATTATTGCTTGATGATTCACTTATGTCTACTTCTTGTTTTTTTGTTAATTTGATGTCTATTGGATCAAAGCGTGCTCTTGTCGGAGATGATTCATCCATGTTATGGCATTAAAAATTACGACATGTATCTAAGAAGAGACTTGAATGCTTAGTCAAGGATGGTATCATTAGACCCTTGGATTTATTAGATTTTGATATGTGCATTAATTGTGTGAAAGAAAAAATGCATAAAAAGCGCAATTTTGAAACTAGAAGAACCTCAAAATCTTTTAGACATCATTCACACTAATCTTTGTGGCCCTTTTCCCTCTGCAGCCCGTGGTGGGCAGAGGTACTTTGTAAGCTTTATTGATAATTTCTCTAGGTATGCATATGTTTATCTTATACACTATAAGTCTGAAGCACTCGAAATATTCAAGATTTATTAAGCTAAGGTTGAAAAACAACTTGATCGAAATATTAAAGTTGTAAGGTCAGACCGAGGTAGTGAATATTATGAAAGAATGGGTTAAGAAGGAATATGGGCCTTTTGTTTCATACCTTAGAGAGCAAGGTATTGTGTCACAATACACTCTTCTTGGTTCTCCTGACCAGAGTGGAGTCATAGAAAGGAGAAATCGCACTATCAAGATGAAGTTCGTAGTATGATGAGTCACTCTACACTTCTAGATAGTTTTTAGGGAGAAGCTCTCAAAATAGTTGTTTATATTCTCATTCGAGTGCCATGTAAAGATGCTCCAGAGATACCTTCTAATATTTGGACGGGGAGCAAGTCTAGTCCTAGACATTTACATGTTTGGGGATGCCTTGCAGAGACAAAATTATATAATTCAGATATTTAGAAACTTGTCCCTTGCACTGTTACTTGTTACTTCATTAGGTATCCAGAGAGATCAAAGGGTTACACATTCTATTGTCCTTTTAAGCCAATGGAGATTGTTAAGACAGGCCATGCAAAATTTGTTGAGAATGACAATTCCAGTGGGAGTCTTGGGCATTGCAGTTTTCTTTTCTCAGAAGAACAACCTACATATGTCATGCCTATTCTTCCAATGGTACCACCTACTTCAGTTTCTAGTCCAGTTATAGAACATCCTGCTTCTGTCATTGAAACTGCTCTTGACTTTGTTAAAGATCTAGTTCCTAACCTTAAACAACCTAGAAGATCTTTGAGAGTACGTAGAACTGCTATTCCAGATGATTACGAGGTTTATTTCACTGAAGTTGATTCTACTGAGCACGAGGATCCAATTTCATTTTATGAGACTATAGAGAGTAAAGAGTCGAGCAATTTGGTAGAAGCCATGAGATATGAGGCAATCTATGGATTCTAATGGCGTGAGGGTACTTGCTAATTTACGTACAGATCACAAGGCAGTTGAGTGCAAGTGGATCTTTAAGACCCAGAAGGATGCGTAATGAAATGTCGATAGATATAAATCCAGGTTAGTAGCCAAAGGTTTCAAGCAGAAGTATAGTGTTGATTTTTCTAAGACATTTTCTCTAATTTCATCTAAGGACTCTTTGAGAGTTATTCTTGCTATTGTTGCACATTATGGTCTTGAACTATATCAGATGGATGTTAAAATGGAATTCCTTAATGGAAACCTTGAGGAACTAATTAACATGTCTCAACCAGAAGACTTCGTGGTTAATGGGGAAGATAAACAAGTGTGCAAATTGAAAAAATCTCTTTATGGATTAAAACAGGCCTCTCGACAATGGTATTTGAAGTTTGATAAGGTGATTATTAGTCATTGGTTCAAATAAAATGTGGTGGACAAATGTATATACCTCAAGGTTACTCAAAGTTGATTTATCATTCTTCTTTTATATGTTGATGATATCTTGTTGGCTAGTAATGACATTCATTTGATTCATGATACTAAGAACTTCTTGTCAAAGTATTTTGAAACGAAAGATATGGGTAATGCCGAGTATGTTCTTGGTATTAAGATTCATAGAGATCGGACTGTTGGAACTCTAGGACTAATCTACAACAACTTGATGATACTTTAGTTTTCGCTCATTCAAGCCAATCATCTAGTCAATCAAACCTTTAACGATATGTTCGTATTCGTGGAGTCACTTGAGAGGATTCTCAAGTGTTGAAATCTGATAGAGGAGTCCGTCAGCATTGAAGTTCGATGGTGGGTTCTAACGACGGTCAAGCACAGGAGTTGGTGTACGTGAATTTGACAAGAGTATACTTTCAAACATTTTGTTGTGGATGCAACGTTGGTTTAAAGATTCTCTTGTAACCAACGATATTATAGTATTTGATTTTCTAGACCCGGAGTGGTCTCGTAATTTTTACCCGATTTGGGATTTTTCACGTATAAATCGCTGTCTCGTATGTGATTGTGGTTGTTTTATTTTCTGCTTGTCTGATTTATTGTTTTAAGCTTAGTTTGCAATGTTTAGCTTATTTAAGAAAATCTATTATTGAAAATCAGTTTACAAACAGAGTTTTTCAATTGGTATCAAAGCTGGTCACAAAATATTTTTTGTAAATTTTTTTTTGGTGTGATCCATTAATTGATTTACAATAAATTGATTTTCTTAGATAAGACGCATCGATCGTTCGACCACCCCTTCTTGACGGCGTTAATTACCCTTTTTGTAAAGTACGACTGAGGGCTTTTTAAAATCTATTGATGAACATGTTTGATTTTCTGTTATTGAGGGTTACAAGCCTCCCACCATTGTTGTTGATGGAGAAACCGTCCCTAAGCTCGTGACTAAATGGAACAGGGCTAATTTTGAGGATGCAGGCTGGAACAACAAAGTGATTAATGCTATCTTTAGTGGAATCGCACATGATAAGTTTCGTAGAATTAGTATATGTGACTTGACTAAAGAAATTTGGAACATTCTTTAAATCACTCGTGAAGGAACTGATACGGTAAAAATATCAAAACTTCAACGTCTTATAACTAGTTTTGAAAATTTGTGTATGAAAAACAATGAATGTTTTGATGTTTTTTATGCTAAATTAAGTGATATTGTGAATACATTTTTTAATTTTGGCGACAAAATTCAATCTTCTAAAATTGTTCAAAAAATTTTTAAATCTTTATTCGAACGTTTTCAACTAAAAGTCACGGCAATAGAGGAGAGTAAAGACATCGACTCTATTTTTGTTGAAAGTTTGGTTGAAAATCTGCAAACCTATGAGCTAAATTCTCTTCAGCTCAAGGTTCTGCAAGTGACTCGAATGATGATTTCGGCCATAAGATGATGGTTATTTTTGTAAAAAAATTTCAAAAGTTTTTAAAAATTAAAAAGCCTAATCAGGAAGAAAAATTACAAAAGAAGCACGGTAAAGACAAAACCAAAAATATGTTCAATTTTATTAAAAAATGATCGAAATGCTAAATTTCTAAAATTCAATACTATGAATGCAAAGAATATAGACATATAATTAAAGAATGTCCAAACTTTCTTAGAAAGAAACAGAAGGAATTCACTGTCACTTAGGATGATGAAAATAAACCTAACACGAGTGATGAGAAGAAACCTGATTATGATGATGGTGACATTATAGATTTTATTGTTTCTATTCATGAGGAATCTGTTGAGTCTGAAAATAAAAAGTCTAAAAATGATTTTGAAAAAGAGGAAGGTGAAAAGGGTAGTAAGTCTGAGGATGATGAAACTTTCCAACAAACTTATAATAAGCTGTACAATAAGAGTTATTTGTTGACTAAACACAATGCTAAACTTGTTAAAAATTTCAAATTGAGTGAAATAGAGAATGAAAATATCAAGCAAGAGCTAACTCAAGCTCAAACTCTGGTAGGAAAGTTAAAATCTAATAGGCAAACCTTGTGTGAAAAACTTACCTTGTATGAAAAAGAAAAAAATAACTTGTTTGAGTTGAGTCATACAAGAATAACCTGACTAACTGAACTTGAGAAAGAACTGTATGCTTATATGAATTCCAAGAAAGAACTTGAAAGTAAATTTGCTAAACTAGAAATTGACTGTTTGAATACTCAAACTACTTTCAAGAAACTAAATGCAAGACTAAGGCTTTGAATGACATGCTTGGATCACAAAAGGCAGTGACTGACAAGTGTGGAATTGAATTTACTAGTGCTTCGTTAAGCAAACAGTACAATGGAAAAGAAAAAATTGGACAGCCAATTCTACCTGAATCTACACTAAAGTTTGTGAACGCAGAAAGTGGCATAAGCTCAAAAAGATCATCTGCAAGTTTTTTAGCCAAAGAAAATGAAAAGTGAGGACATTATATGGATAAATCTACCATTTTACATGGTGAGGTAAAAAATGCTAAATTTGTTCCTATGCGTCATCATTGTGGTAAAATTAGTCATACAAGTCCCAATGGCATGAATTTGAGTATAAATACATTTTTTATGCCTATTTGTCATCACTGTGGTATAAAGAGACACATCAGACCTCACTACACTAGATTGATTGATCAAAGTAGATTCATATTTGACATGCCACACCAACCTAGAAAGAATTAAATTTCTAACCCAGAACCTGTGCCTTTGAAAATTAAGAAAATTTGGATAAGAAAAAGTGATCTAGACAGCTTTTTAGCTAGTCGTAGTCTCTAGTATGTTTAGTTTTTTAGTTTTTTTTTTTTTGAGTTTAGTTTTTTTTTTTAGTTTTTTTTTAGTTTAGTTTCTTTTTTAGTTTTTTTTTGGATCATATGTTCAAAAAAATTGTGGGGAACATTTTTAATGATTGAGTACTATTTTTGTGCATTATTTTATTTGGTTAAAATTTCATAATTTAAGTATTGAGATTAACTACCGCACGAATTTTGGTAATCTAATTCATAATGGATAGAACGCTTTCAGATATGAGTTTATTCTGTACACCACTTGAACATTGATAGATGTAGGGATCTTTCGAACTTGGGATCAAATTTATCTATGGGTCTCTCTTATCTTTCAGTTTTCTAAAGTTTTTACAAAAAGACCACATAGTGGCGACCCACTTGATCTTATTGTTTAAACTCCATCTTTCTTTTGTTTCTGTATGTTTGGCTTAAGGAAATAGCTATCTATGCAGACCTTATTTTTTCGTACGTACTAGTGTGTAGCCGCCTTGAATTTTGTGCCAAATTGTGCTTATATCTGAAAAAATGACTACTTATGCGAATTTTACTTTTTTGTTCGTACTAGTGTGAAAGCTGCTTATAAAAGCATAAAAAAAGCTTTAAAAAAATATTTGCAGTCTTTAGTTGAGGGGGAGGTAGCCTATTAAGTGAATTTGGTCAAAACTAGTTTGACTTTGTGATATCTTTGATTTCTGATAAATAAATGTGACTCAGCCATAGAGATCCCATATTTGATTTGATTTTAGACTCTGAATATATTTCAAGTAACACACGCACACTTCTTCATATAGAATCTACTCTGACTATGTTTGTTCATATATAAATATAGCTTATCTTATATTCTGTGTATTTTTTATCAATCTGACTAGATTTTGAGGTTTTAAGTGAATAAGATTGTGCATGGGTCTAGTACTTGTTCTTTAATCTTGTTCTCCACTCAAAAGTTTTTGTTTTATTTCTCTTTATTTAGTTTGTCAATTCGTGACAAAAAAGAGGAGATAGATGTGTTAAGGGGGAGTGTTCGTGTTACTATTTTTTTTCTTTCTTTTGGTTGAGGGTGAGTCGTAATTTTTTTTTTTTTAAGAGTTTAGTTTGAGGGGAAGTATTTGTTTTGAAGAAGTATTTTGTTTATGTCTTGTCAGTTTTTTTGTGTTTTGTGTCAGTATATATTGTTGTGCTAGCTTGTTTAATTGAAATATTCTTATTTGTTGGGTTTTGACACAGAATTTTCAAATGGGAGATTGTTAAGAATTTTAACCATTGTCTAATTCTTTTTTAATTTGGCAAATCTGTGACAAATTGTTATTTAAATTATTTATATTTTATTCGTTAATATTTTTACACTTATTCTTGTAGAGTTGTGGTTTGATATTGCAGCGCAGCGAAAAAGAAGCAAAAAATATCGTAAAACTGCAAACAGTGTCAGATCGCTCGACAGGCCGATCAAGCAGTCCATCGAGCGGTCTTCAATAGCTCTTGGTTTTGTATCTCTGCAACAATTTACTACGAGCTTGACATGACCAATCGAGCAGTCCTAAAATCGATCGAGCGGTCCTGTGTGCATGGATCAGTTTTTAAGTGTTGCAGCTAAGTTTTTTTGGCAAGTGACTAAAATAGGCAGCTAGGGTTTCTTGTTATATAAGCCTCCTTATTACATTATGAAGACCTAGCCACCGCAGAGAGCTTTTGATATTAGCCTACATACTTGCAAGCTAGTTTATAACAACTTGATCATTTTTTAGCCTTTGTTCATTTAAGTCAATAATGAAGTCAATCAAACCTTCAACGATCCGTTCGTATTCGTTGAGTTACTTGAAAGGATTCTCAAGTGTTGAAATCTAGTGGAGGAGTCCGTCAACATTGAAGTTCGGTGGTGGGTTCCAGCAATGGTCAAGCACAGAAATTGGTGTACGTGAATTCGGTAGGTGTAGGCTTTCAAATATTTAGTTGTGGGTGCAACATTGGTTTGTAAGATTCTCTTATAACCAACGATATTATAGTGTTTGATTTCCTAGACCCGGAGTGATCTCGTGGTTTTTACCCAGTTTGGGACTTTCCACGTATAAATCATTGTCTCGTGTGTGATTGTGATTGTTTTATTTTCTACTTGTGTGATTTATTGTTTTAAGTTTAGTTTGCAACGTTTAGCTTACTTAAAAAAATCTATTATTGAAAATCAGTCCACGAACGAAGTTTTTCATCATGATTTCTATAAGATCTCTATGTATTGTTTGGTTTCTTCAACAAAATATGGCTTTCATATTATTACTTATATATTTACACTAGCGGTTGGCACACATATACTTGTATAAGTGTGTATTCAGGAATTAAACAGTTCAAAACAATTAAATAATATAAGTTAGTTTTGAAATTGTGAGCAGCTATAATTTTTAGAGTTACATTTTTGCTATTTTTTTGAGAATAAATTTTATTAACAAGTTAACTATTTTATTAAGTTATAATTTTAAATTAATTATTTATATAGACTATTTTATACTTCTTTAAATAGAATGAGATATTGAGAATAAAGAAGATTGTGCTGAATAATGGGCAGTGTGTGGCTGACTGCTAGCTTATGGGTTTTTTGTATCGTGGTATTTAAAAACCATGAGTTGGTTTGTTGTATATGGAGAACCGTGTGCTGAATGTTGTTATGGGCGGTTTGGCATAATGGTCTTCAGAAAGCAAAATGAGGGGTATGTGAAGTTAGTGGATGATGACATCATTGGGTAATTATGATGACATTATTTTCCACTTTGCTGAATTGTTGGAGCCTCTTATCGCTTTTATAGTGACTCTATGCGCAGGGAATGTTAGTCTTTGTTTTGGCAGGATTTGATTTAGAGTTTCTAAAGTTAATCTGTTTGTTGCTTCCTCTCGACTGGTTAGAAACCCATCTATCTCTAGTTTTACTCTTAGATCTCTAATGATTTCATTTAGGTTGTCCTTTTTTGATTTAAGGAATTCACATTGACAAGAACTTATTTCTTAACTTCAGCGGGGTGATCTAGATTTTATTCTTCCCTCTTTTGTATTGAGAAGTGTAACTATATCTGCGAGTCTGAGTTTACCTTGGTTGGGTTTTGGAATTTGCTTTTCACCTTAGTCAGTCCTTTAGTGTCCAAGGGTTGGAGCCTTTCGATGAGACAAGATTCAACAAGTTTGAAGTGTTTTTTGGGCTTGGATGACTAGTTCTACTTGTTAAATCTCTTCTTTTTTCTTGTTCTTGTATGAATTTTGGCGCTTATTTTCTTTTGCATGAGCTCGTCTTCAGCAGATATTAAGAGTTTTTTTAATTTTTTGGCATGTTTATTGGTTCTATCATTTGTTTGTATGTTGGTGCTTTTCTATCTGTGCGGGATGTGTATGATTTTGCGTTATTAGAAAGTTTCCTCCGCTGTCGAACGAGGGTTGGGTGTGGTGTGTGGCTAATGTTGTTAGGTCTTTTTGTTTATTTAGGTAGTCTGGTTGATAGGAGGTCTCCTCCTATATTAGTTAATATAATTATCTGGGGTATGTTTCTTGTAAACATGTAAATTTTTTTTTTTTATGTTGTAATTAATTTTCCAAAGAAAAGAGAATAAAGAAGAGAGAATGTTGGAAGAGGAGTAGAGAAAAAAAAATATAGAAATAATAAAGAAGAGAAAGAGAGAGAGAGATTGTTAGATAGAGAGCCTTGGGAGAAGAAAGACAGAAAAAATATAAGAGAATATTTAGTTTGTATTTTTAAATTTTGTAAATCGCATAATTTTTGTTATATATATTTATTTTTATAATATTTGTATAAATTTTTTTTTTCAAAATTAATAAAATAAGATATGTATTAAATAGAAAATAAAAATAAAAAGTAAAATCTCATATAATATTATGTAAGCGATGGCGCATGATACTCTCGGTAAATAAATGATTAATGTAGATCACAATTTATCTCTTAACCACCTACAAAAATGAGTCATTAAGTTTCTATCGTAAAATTTTTTGTCACTATATTGGGTGAAAACACCACGTAAACTTGCCACATAGTACTATGGGAGTATCAAATAATTACTCCTCTCCTTTATTCTAATAAAGAGTATTTTAGAAGTTTTCTATTTAAACAGAATATAGTACAATTTTTAAAAATAGAACTTAATTCTAAATTAGTCTAAAAAATGAGACATCATGCTAAATGTCCCTAATTTTTAAAGTAAAAAAAGAAAATTTTGATTGATATTTTGAGCAAAATAAAAAGTTCACACAATTTTAAATTAGAACTGATACCAAATAATTATATTTTTGATATTCAAAACCTACATATCTTCATTTTAAAAGTAACACAAATTAAATTGACTCTCTCCTTTATTTATTGTATGGATTATTGCCATATTTGGGCTAAATTTGGAAATTTTTATTTATTTTGTCTTTTTTTAAGTTTTTTTTTATTTTTTGACTATATTTTTTATTTTTATTTTTTTGAATTGCTTTAAAAATAATATTGTTTGATGAAAATAAAAAAATTTCACTAAAAAAATATAATTAACATAAAATTTAATTTATTGACTTATTTTGATTTATATTTATCTTTTTAGATTTTTTATATTTTAATTAAATTTTTTTGTTGTTTCTTTTTAACGAAAAAGTCAAAAAAATAAAATAATTTAATTAAATACTAAAAAATATTAAAAATAAAAAATAATAAAATAAAATAAATAAATAAATAACTATATCACACACACATATATATATATATATAGAGAGAGAGAGAGAGATACATACATTCATAGACATACACAGGTGGAAGAAAATGGCGAGTGTAGTCGCGAGCGTCGGTTACGATCGGATGAAGGAAGTGACGGAATTCGATAATACAAAGATCGGCGTCAAAGGTCTCTCCGATTCCGGCATCACCACCATCCCTAAGTTCTTTGTACACCCGCCGGAAACCATCTCCGACCTCAAATCCTCTTCAACGTCCGCCGGAATTTCCGTTATTGACCTCGCCGGCATAAACTCCGACGATCACAGACGGAAGATCGTCGATCAGATCCGAGATGCCGCGAGAACTTGGGGTTTCTTCCAAGTGATCAACCACGGCGTGCCGATCTCGGTACTCGACGAGACGATCGCCGCCATTAAAGCGTTCCATGAGCTTCCGGCCGAGGTCAAGGCGAAGCACTATGTGCGGGAAGAGGGGCGCGGTGTTATGTACGCAAGCAATAACGATTTGTACCGTGCGAAGGCGGCGAGTTGGCACGATTCCCTGCAGGTAGAGACGTAAATGGTTCGATTTGATTAAATTTTTAAAAAACTTATTACCGAATTAATAGTTTTTATTTGATTTTTTAAATATTGAAATCGATTGAAATTACTATTAAACGGCAAACAAACAATTATAAGGGGGTGTTTCTCAAAATTACTTATATTAGGTTTTAGTTTTTTATTATTAATTTTAGTTATAAATTATAATTTTTTTTAATTATTTATCATTTTTGTTATAAATTATAACTATTTTTTTTAGTTATAAATTATAATTTTTACTAAATACTTATAATTTTTATTATAAATTATAATTTATAAATTACTAATTTCAAACTATCAAAAACCACTATAATATAATTGGTTTAACTCCATGTAATTTAATGAATTGGCAACTTTTATAATTAAAACAGTTAATTATTAAAAAATACTGAATTAAATCATGTAAACACTACCATCAGAGCGGCCAAAAGTTAACAATAACTCAAAATTATCATAATTAAATAAAATAACAATTTAAATTCAAATTGTCTAAGATTTTAAAATCTTTAGCAAAATATATTGACAAGTCTTAGGTCCTGTTTGGAATCAATAATAAAGTTAATTTTTTAAAAAAGGCTTAACTTTTAAGTTAAATTATTTGGGATTGCACGGATTTTAAGCTAATAAAAAAAAGTTAATTTTTTTTCTTTTTTTTTTTTAATATTTATTTTTTAAAATTATCCTAAACACTCTTACTTTTTTTTATTTTTTTTATTTTTAAAAAATTTAAACTTTTTTAAATCCAAACATAAAAGCTATCTCAAACATGCACTTAAATTAAATACAGCTATATAAGTAATAAGTGTTCAAAATCAAAAAAAAAAATTTAAACTGAACCCATGTTTAGGATGTATAAAAAATCAGCACCACAACCCGTATTGATTTGCTCCAGTTAATATTTTTTGAATTTTTTTTTAATTAAAAATCAATTTTTTTTTCCTTTTTTAGATAGTGTAAACCGATTTATACTAAAAAATATCAGCAAAAATTGATGGGTTTAGTTCGATTTAATTCACTATAGGCGAGATTTTTCTTACATTTTGACCTGCAGGTGTGGATGTCGCCTGAGCCGGCGAAGGCGGAGGATATTCCGGCGGTGTGCCGGAGGGAGGTGGCGGAGTGGGATTTGCACGCAAAGAAAGTGGCGGAGAGTGTGATGGAGCTGTTGTCGGAAGGGTTGGGGTTGGAAGCCGGAAAGTTTAAAGAGTTGACGTTTTCTAATGCTAGGGCGCTGGTGGGCCACTGCTATCCCTATTGCCCACAGCCTGATCTGACGGTGGGGATTACATCACACACTGATCCTGGAATTGTGACAGTGCTGTTGCAGAATCAGATCCAAGGGTTGCAGGTCAAACATGGGGAGGAGTGGGTGGATGTCAAGCCTTTGCCTGGAGGATTGATTATTAATGTTGGAGACTTCCTTCAGGTAACAAATTTTGTTTTTCTTCTCTTCTATATTTTAATTTATTTATTTTTATTTTTAATAAAAAATAATTATCGTTTAATCAAAAAATGACTTATTGACTTATTTTTGCGAACAAATAAAAAAAATAAAAACTTAATTTAACATGTAAACTTTCTAATAATAACTTAATATTGATTAGTTTTAAAACTATCTCTTTATACTATATTTGAAACTTGAATTAGAATATAAAAATAAAAAAAAATAAAAAAAATAAGGACAAATTTTTTTTTTTTTAAATTTAATTATGAACTGATACGTATCTAATATAACTGGGTACGGGCTGGTACAAACCGTTATTACTTGATACGTTCGGTGTAGACCGGTATTTTAACCAATACAAAACTAGTTTATTAGCGTACCAATTTTGTTGTAAACGGTACGTACCGACCAGTACAATATGATATTAACAAATATGGTTATAAAAGTAAAAAATACTCAAAAAATAAAAATAAGTCAATAAATCAAATTTTATGTTGCTTATTTTCGTTTTCAGTGATTTCATTATTTTCGGTTTATTTTCATTTTTAGTTTATTAGCGTACCAATTTTATTTTCCTTCAACTTTTGACTAACTCTTTTTTTATATTTTTTAGTCAAAAATTGAAAAAATTCAAAAACAAACAAAAATAAGTAAAATTTAGGAGATTTAGTCCAAGCAGGGCCTATCTCAATAAAAAATAAGTATAGAAAAATATGTTTGCGAACAAATAAAAAACGTTTAACAGGCCCAGAATCAGTAGTTTCCTTTCGATTTTATTTGTCTTACTAGGTATAGCCTATGCCTAAAGACACTACTACTATTTTTTAAAAAATTATTCAATAGCATGCAATGATGACTGAAGTTATATGGGACAAAAAATATAAAAAAAAATAATAGTGACAGATCAATAGATTATTTAAATACTCAAATTAAATAATAACAAATTCATTAAAAAATATACAATTATCACATTCTAATTGATAGTTATAGTTAAATTAAATAATAACCGATCAAAAATACAAAAGTTCCAATAAATTTCATTTCACCGTTGGATTATTTAAAAAGAATAAGAGCCATTAGATCAATAGATACATGTCGCGTCAATCATTGTACCTTGTTATATAGATATTTGCCATTTCACTATCATTTGGCAATTTGATTAACTGTTAGCAATACTTTTTTTTAAGTGTACTAAAAATGTAATAATTGTTCACAAATTTTGGTGGATTTTACCTTCATTTGGTATTTAGCTACATGTATTGTATTAACTTAAATTTTTATATGAAAAAAAAACTTAATGTGTTATACGTAATTAACGGACGGATGTGATCATAAAAATAGGTTCAAAAATTAAACCATAAACTCTGCACAACTTCCCCATTCCAGTTATAACGCATACAAACATATATATTATGAAAAATTGTTGAGTATTTTCGGAGGATCATAAGTAATGCATTTTCAACTAATTGAAAAGTTTGAACACATAAATAGATCAACTCTATCCTCTCATTTTGCAGATAAAAATGGGTCATTAATTATGTCCTTATTTGCATAGTTTCAACATTTTAAGTGTTCTTTATTTCATACTAATCTTATTTCGGTTAGTACCGAAGTAATCCATAAGCTGTGACCTCGCTTGGGTGAGAATAAAGAAAGATCTTTTCAATTACTACAATCTCTTTTATAAAAATGCCATAAAACACGAACCAAAGATTCATAATGTGAAAACAAAAATTAGAATTAGGCTATCTACTCAAGGAGCGCTAGAAAAAGACTACATTTTTTCTTTTTTTTGAAAGAAAAAGAAATTCGTGCTACTATAAATAAACAGAAATTCAATTGGAACAATTTTTAACTACGTTAATAGATGAAAACAAAATACAAATAATATCACGTGATACTTCATATGATTGAATAATTGCCAACATGTCATACAAACTTATGTTTTGGTTGATGGCTAGCATTATAGGTTTGGTGCCAAGAAAGACTTGATTGATTAGGTTAAAGTAATATTATACTATTCTTTGTTTGTTTGTTTTGTCATAAGATAAGGAGTGGGATTGACTAATCCTTGGTTCAAATTACCTTTATACCCCCATGGATTGTCATATATATCCTCCATATCCTACTATTCGATTTCTAACTCTAGGTTTTCCATGTGCTTTCTCCATATAGTTTCTAATGGTGAGTACAAAAATGTGCTTCGATTTCTAACTCTAGGGTTTCCATGTGCTTTCTCCAGATAGTTTCTAATGGTGAGTACAAAAGTGTGCAGCACCGCGTACTCGCCAACTCATGCAGGGAACCGCGGATCTCCATCGTCATATTTTTCAACCTTGGCACGTGGAAAGGTTCCGGCTTCTACGGGCCCTTGCCGGAGTTGTTGACTCCCGAAAAACCAGCTATCTATCGGGATTTCACGGTGCATGAATTCCATGAAAATTTCTATGGCAAGGGACTGGATAGCAAGTCCTTCATAGAAAAAATCAAACTATGAACTTTTTTTACCTACTCATGTAATCAATAAGCATCATTTGTATCTATTAATTTGAATTGGAACTCGTATATTTGGCGGGCGGGAGGAGGAGGAGCCAGCCCTCCTTCCGCCATCCCAACGCCCTCTTTGTCGTGATTTTCTCGGTACTTGAATAAATCGCACTTTTTGTGCGCGTGTCGGGCAGATTTGTTCCGACGGAATGCTACGGCAGCTAGATCTGTTATGCATGTAATTTTTTAGTCAGATCTACTTCGAGAGGGGTGCTCTAACTAGATCTGCTCCGTGGTGGTTCGTCCTCTTATTTGGGCGGGTGTTTTGCTCGTTTTCTTTTTGTGTTTTTGTTATGTCGTGATCTGTCCCTCTTGTTTTTTTTTTCATATTTATTTGGTATTCTTTGCACCTTTCCCTTGTGTGGGGGTGTCTTCCCGTCGATGGTGCGGGATTTTTCACTCCTCACAATGAGAGTTATGGGTGTTCTTCGGTCAGATTCACAGGAAAAATAAGATAAAGATGCGATTACCGCTTCTCTTCCGGTGGACGTCGTCGATAAGTGCGCCATTTTAGGTTTCAGCTGAATTTAGAAATTTTTATGACCCATTAAAAACTAGTAAAAGACTATTGTGCTGATTTGTCATTTCTCCGACCCTTTGTGGTTTGACTGTTGTACTCTTCTCTCATTAATAAAAGAAAATAATGTTATCAAAAAAAATTGAATTAGAACCATATATTTGCGTTCGCTTTTACACTTATGAAATAAAGAATCATCTATATTACAGAACAGAACGGTCTTAATTATATGATACGTTATATTTTTTATTAAATGGTTAAAATTGTGTCAAATGAATTATTAATGGTTTGAAATAAAAAAAGCTAAAAAAAAAAAATTCTCTCTATGCTATTTTGAGGAAATTTTTCCTTATTCAGCATGTAGAAGAATAGAAGGAAATCAAAAAGTTTATTTTTTCTTTATCCTAACCGGGAAATATGTATGCCTTTTCTTTACTAAGTATATGAAGGATAGAAGAAAATTCTAAAATTAATTATTCTTTTATCTTTTTTCATTTCAAATTTAATTTTTTTAATAATTAGCTTTCTGATATTTAAAGATAATTAAGTTTTTTTTAAAGAGTGTTTGAAAAAAATAATTAATTTTAATTTACCCAAATTATATTCAAAATGCCTTTAGGCACGAGTTATACATAGTATTATATATACTATGTCATTACTTATATAGTGTTTCGACGAGTTAATTTGCGATAAAATAACAGAATAAAAATTATAAAATTATTTTTAGCTATTATATAATTAAAAAAGAAAGACAATTAGCGATAGATTTTGCCGACGCAAGGCATATTACGTTGGCAAATATATGCTTTTGGCATCGGAATACAAATCTGTTGGGAAAACATTTACAAAGTAGTTTTTTTAGCGACAAATAATACTGCTTGTCGGCAAATGTTGTCAACAAAAAATTGGCGCCACCAGCTATTTCCCTCCCGCGTGAGGGAAACTTTTTGCCTACACATTTAGTCTTTTTTGGCGACAAATAGAACGTCGGTAAAAATAAAAACTTTCCGCGATGTGTTATCAATGTTAAGATATACCATACACATTTTCTACATATTATAAAACTACATAGTTCTTGTAATTCCACTATTAATTTATTTTAATCTCACTTCTTGCCAACGCATTTGTTTTATTTTATAATTTTATTTTTTTAGAGTTAAATTTTTTCAACTATAACCTGAACAATATATATTTTAGATTCCTTTTTTGCTAGGAGGTTATAAAAAAGTAAAAAAAAAATTAAAAATATATAAAAATAAATTTTTTAGACAAATATAGGCTAATCTTGTCCTACTGTAATATTTAAAAATTATATGAAAAAAAATTCAAACAATTGCACTATTTTTTTATTCAATGAATGAGTTCTTTCTCTGCATAATTTAATTTTAACATTCATATAGAATTATCCTTCCTAGTGATTGCTTACAGTAGTCTTGCCAATCTATTCATCTGAGCTACAATAATTGCTAAAATTATACAAGAAAAATAAAAAATATCTCAATTTTTTTAAAAAAATGTGATAAATTAAGTTTAACAAATCTTTTAATCTTGATTTATAAAATCAATTGAGCTGATATGTAAAATTATCAACGTATATGTATTGGTGTGTTTTTTTTTTAATATATATAAACATTGCATCTCAGCCGAAGCTGAGATGCTTCAGGAAAACAAATAGACAGAGAGGAGAGAAGCCGAGAGAAGAGAGGCGCACGACGCACCGCCACCGCACCACCTTCGCCCCACCGCCTTCCCCACCCTTCCCCACCGACGACTAAACCCTAGCCCCACCACCAGTCAACGCTGCCCCTGTTCTTCTTCTTCTCTCCCTCGTTCGGCGCCATGGAAGGAGCTTCAAGCTCCGACGCCTTCCCTTCCACAGAAAAGCGACGAAGTTTCTCGCAAAACCAGACGCCACCAGCACCGAATCTAGTAACACGCTGGGAGAGCTTCGAATTCGAACCACCTAAGAGCCGGATGCACGTTGAGCCGAAAAGCTAGGGTTTTCGAGGTTTGGGGATTTTGCTCCCATAAGGTAGGATTTAGATTAAATATGATATTATGAGTTGATTTGTGTTGGTTAATATGAATCTACATAAAATCCTACATCTTCAACCTATACTATCTTAGTTTATAGTTTTCTTGTCAAATTTGACAGGGAACTTATGAGAGGTTCTTTTGTTCTTGTTGGCTTAATCTTCTGCTTAAATTGTATACGAGTTTATTAGATGCGATGAATTATTCTTATTTCTTAAAATTTCAATGGGTGCTCGTATGATTGCTAGTGCAATTGAATTTATGTTTTATCCTTGCTGATGTAATGATGCACAGATTCCCTTCATCTCTTAATGCATCTAAACTGAGTAAATCTGAAGCAACTCCAGCAAAAGGCCCACTAACATCATCCGGAAGGCAAAGTCCTCCACATATGGGGACTCTTTCCCATCCTCAATCTGTAGTCGACCCGGTATTTTTGAGCCCTTGTAGTCTCTTCCTCTGTAATCTGCGATTCATAAAATTCTAGCTGATCAGATGATTTTTTCCCCACATGTATACAGACCCTCTCTGCTAAACTGTATACTGCTCTTCGAAGGCTTCGTACTCTTCTTGTTAAAGATGGTGACAAAGGGGTCATGCCACACCACATATTTTTGTAAGTTCCTGTTCCGTCATTTGATGTTGCTGCCGGTGGCAGCCTTCTTTACTACTGTTTGTTTTAAACTCTTTCCCTGGAATCTTGGGATGTTCGGTTCATTTTTTGGAACGAGTTTGCTTTACCATTGTTTGGTTATTCTACAGCGGACAAATTCTCAGAATAAATGACGTGGCATTGGCCGATTAAGCATGTTATATTAAAAAATTATTATTATTTTCTTTTGAGTGTTTCAGAAAATTGTAGCCAAATGTTATAAGAAACGCAAATCAAATATTTTTGAGATTTCTTTGAGTGTTTAAAATTTTTTGGGATTCAAGCCATTCAAGTTGGAGATTTTGCACTGAACCACCAAAACGCTGGAATCCATGGAGGCCGAAAATTAGGGCTTGGCGACTTTTGGGGATTTTAGCAAAAATTGAAGGTTCGAGGCACAACCAGGTAGGGTCCAGACTAAATCTTAGTGAATTGCTTTGGTTTGTGTTGAATTT
>JAOTRH010432531.1:0-34194 GCA_034768845.1 Heliamphora exappendiculata | reverse complement strand
AAGTTAAGAAGAATAGAAATACCCTATTTAATCAAACCAAGTAAAATCTAGTACACTAAAATTTAAATTTAAGTCAAATGGTCACATCAAAAGCTTAATTTAGCTAAATCTTCAACTCATAGATAATCAAATGGTGCCAAAATGATTATAACTCACCAATATAATATACTCATTATAAAATAAATAAATTATATCAATTCAATAGAAAAAGTAATCAAAAGTATACATTAAATTAATTTTTGAACACTTTTCTTAACAATATAGTATATATACATCATTAAACCTTCAATACAATAATAATAAAACACAAACTCAGATTTTTAGCCAAAAAATCTGTCATGACCCCTCCTACACTCAATATGTAACATCAAAAAAAAAAACAAGTTTTTCCATTGGTCCAAAATGATAGCAACACCATTACCCTAGCCTTTTTCTATAAATGGAGCAATTCCCCCACCACCATAACTGAAAAATCTACTCTCCCAAACCTCCAAAATTTCTGAAGTTTTCTTAGTCTTGATAGAAGAAGAAGAAAGGAGAAGAAGAAACTAGGAGAAGAAAAGAGGAAGTCCATAGACGTTAAAATTAAGTCTTATCATTCTTCAACCAAATAAATCAATCTCCAAGGTAGGTAACTTTCTAATCCTCTCTCTAAAACTCCTTTCTAATCTGTCCCAAACTCACCTCAACCAATATTTAAACTACAAATCAAGAATAAGAACAAAAACACATGAAAAAAGTGTTATTGTTGGGATTTATGGACTGTTTAAAGGTTTTTGTAATTTGTTAAGTGGTTGAATATTTATATCCTTGAGTTTTGTGTCCTATATATGTTCTAGAGTTTAGATATATAAGTATATAACGCATGCATGCAAAGAAAATTGATCAAAACTTGGCACCCAACATACCGGGTAGCTAGAACACATAATGGCATGAGATTTGCAACTTTTGAACTTTTTGTCCTAAATTTTAAAAAATCATAACTAATTATAAAAAAATGATTTGAGTGTATTCTTTATATCCAAACCTAGGTTTTTATGTTATATTTCATACAAAACTTTTTTGGACTGATTTGAGTGAGTAAAACTCAAGATATAGTATTTCTATCAAAATGTGTCAGTTTTAAACCAGTAATCATTGCAGACCTGAAGAATTCACTTTCGAACGTGATCTAAGCTTTTGTCAAAACATATAAGTTATAGATAACATATAAATTTAGCTATCCATAAAAAGTGAGTCTAAAATATTGAGTTTTGATAAGTCTAATAGCTTTGAAAAAGTCCCTTTTTTGTTTAGAGTATAACAAAACCCTCTATCACAACTTTTTAAGCAACCCAAAACCCCTGTTTTTAGTGACCACCTCCAAATGTTGTCTTCATGTAAAGTGTTGGCAACATATTAAAATAGTTTCTGACCAAAAATTAGATTTTAAAACTCCCAAATAATTTACAAAACCATTTTTAAACCTTCTGTTAAAAACTGATTATGCTGTGAATTTTATACCGCCAAAACACATTTTATAAATTTGCTTATCTCTTCAACTTTTTCCAAACAACCACCCTAAGCACTATTCATTAGACTTGTAGGGAACATATTAAACTAAGACATCCAAAAATTAGCTCAATAGGACCTGACTTGATTCCCCAAAATCGAGATCAACTGAGACCATTTTTTTTGAAATTCTTCTACAAATTGCTGAACCATTTTTCTTTATGTGAATTAATTCACCTAGTTGTCTTAGGATTTGGATTTAATGTTAAATATAAAATTCGTAGAGAATATTTTTATCTAAATTGTCACAAAAAATCAGCACTAAACTCAAATCTTAAGTACCTCAAAATGTTGTTGTATCATTTAATTTTATACTTGAAAGTGGTTTAGTGAGTTATTAAGTATTTAATTGAGCATGCTTTTGTTAGGTGACTTAAAATGGATGTTTTAAATAGTTTAAGTTGGGTGAATAATAATTTAGTGTGATTATATGATACTTATTAACTGTGTCATGAATCTAGAATCATGTTTTGAAAAATTTAACTTCTGCTTCGAAAAATTAGACCTAGTGCTTAAGGGACTTATACATCATGCCATCTTGATTTGTATATATGCCATGCTTGATGTTATATCATGCTTCAGAGTATTGCCCTTCGAGATACATGATCGTACTATCATAGGCATTGTTACAATTGCATCCATAAGCATATTAAAGTCTACCGTGTATGTACCGTTGTGGGTTTGGAAAGTTGGAGTCATCATTTTCATGGTTCTAAGTTTAGGGTGTCCCTAGTTGTCGGGATATGGATTGTTTTGGGATGTATTCCCTGTGAACACCTTAGGTGCATCTCTGGTGTATGAAATTTGATTATAATGGAAATTATATATAATTTGAATTGTTGGGCACTATAAGTTCATCGTTAGCATTCTGATTTTCGTGATTTAGACTTTGGAGTTGACACTGGCAAGTGCATCAAGCTTCTTTTGGTGGGAGTGTCTGCATATGGCTTGAGATTGGTCCCCGACTCCATGCTGTTGTGATTGAATAAAACAGTTACAGTATGTAACTAGATGGCGTGGTCATTATTCATAACGAGGAGTTTTGGTGATGGTTTTAATGTGCAATTTGTCCAAAAAGTCTGTTCCTTAGAATTCCCGGGGTGGAGTTCACTTTATCAGTTATGGAGTTTGGAAGTTGGGTTATGGTCACATACATCTCATGCATTTGCATTGCATCCCTGTATATTGATGGTATACTTAATTTTTTTGACAATGTTATGCTTAATCTAATTAACTGTGGGTTTAGTGAATTATGTGAGGGTTAACTGGGTAGGATTTTAGAGTTTACTTCTAAGTTTTGGCTAACGGCGTTTACGCCACAACTGAAGGACAAGAATTATCGATAGAGGAGTATCATGAAGAGCTTGAGTATCTAAATGAAGAAGGGTGTGATGAGCCACAGGAATTCGACATCGCTCCTAAGAAACAGTAGATTTTATCTTTCAGTCCTTCTTTTGTCTTTAAGCTTTTGATTCGAGATACTATGTTTCATTCTGATGGATGACTATAATAATTATACTAACTTTAATGGTTTGTTCGGCACTTGAACTTTAATTATGAAATTAAGTACTCTATTTATCTATAATGCATCAGTAGAATAATCCTAATTATATAGCTATATTTTTTTTAATGTTCTTGAAAATTAGGGCGTTACACAAAAGGTACGACATGTACCTAAATTGATGTCGGGTAGTTAGATATTGAAGGTCATTCAGTAACCTTTGTTGGTGGCACGTGGAAGGTCATAAAAGGAGCCATTGTAGTGGCTCGGGGAACAAAGACAGGCACCCTGTACATAACCTCAAGTACAAAGGACACAGTGACACTGGCAATCACTGTGTCAGACACGTGCTTATGAAATCAGAGGTTAGGGCACATGAATGAGAAAGGGATAAAAATTTAGTAGCAAATGGCAAGTTACCAGGTTTGAAGTCTGTTGAATTTGATCTGTGTGAGAGTTGTATCTTTTGGAAGTAAAGGAAGGTCAACTTTTTGAAAGGCGGCAGGATACCAAAGCCAGACACGTTAGAATTGGTGCACATAGATTTGTGGAAACCTTTTCCAATTGCATCTTTTGGAGGCTCACTGCACTATGTCACATTCATAGACGACTCTAACAGGAAGGTATGGGTTTACTTTCTGAAGAATAAATCTGACCTGTATGAAGTGTTCAAGAAGTGGAAAATTTTGGTTGAGACTGAAACCGATTTGAAGCTGAAGTGTCTAAGATCAGATAGCGGTGGCGAGTATACAAATGGGAGATTCAGATATTTCTATGCAGCTAGTGGAATCAGATGGGAGAAGACTATTCCTGGAACGCTATAGCAGAATGGGATGACTGAGCAGATGAACATGATGTTGAATGAGAGGGACAGAAGCATGACATTGCATTCTGGGCTACCTGAGTGTTTTTGGGCTGATGTAGTGAACACATCAGCCTACCTTCTGAATCGGGAACCGTCAGTACCTTTGGGTTTTATAATCCTAGAGGAGGTAGAGAGCAGAAAAGAGGTAAATCTGGCTTTTCTAAAAGTTTTGGTTGCACTTCTTACGTTCACATAGATGATGATGTTAGGAGTAAGTTGCAGTCAAAATCCAGAGTTTGTTACTTTATTGGTTATGGTGATGACAAATTTGGCTACCGATTTTGAGATGACAAAAATTGAAATATCATTAGAAGTAGGAATGTAATTTTTAATGAACATGTGTTATACAATGATAGGTCAAAGGCAGAGACAGACAGTGCATTGCTAGATATGAAGAAATTCGAGTTCATTGACTTGGACGATATTTCTGAAGGAGCCAAACAGAATGAGGATGAGAAAGACAAGGAGAACGTGAATCCACATGTGGAACACAGTACACCAGTGATAATAGTCAGAAGGTATTCCAGGAGCATTAGACCACCATAGCGGTTCTCACCATCCTTCCTCTACATTCTGCTCACCGACAGTGGTGCACCAGAGAGTTATGCAGAAGCTTTACAGACTGAGAATTCAATTAAGTGGGAGTCAGCAATGAAAGACGAGATGGATTCCTTGCTGATAAACTAGACATGAGAGCTGAATAGACTACCAACTGGAAAGAAGGTTCTGCGCAACAAATGGGTCTACAAAGTGAAGGAGAAGCATGACAGCAACATGCACTACAAGGCGAGATTGGTTATCAAGAGATTTTAGCAAAAGAAATGAGTTGACTTTGTTGAAATCTTCTTTCCAGTTGTGAAGTTGACAACAATAAGAATAGTTCTAAAAATTGTAGCTGTAGAGGATTTATTTCTAGAGTAGTTAGATTGTTAGTTTCAGGCAATCCAAGATGGGGGTAAATTGGATCTTAAAAAATTAATAACAATTTTTAAAACCTTTTCAAAAACCTTTTAATATAGCAAGATAATCAAAAATTAAAAAAATATAAATATTAAAGAGATTAGGAATAAAGAGAATGAACCATACACCAAGTATTTATAGTGGTTCGGCTTCTTACAAACCTACATCCACTACTCAAGTTTTTTTTAAAAAAATTTTTACTATGTAAAATACTTCACGGGCGCATTCAAAACCTTACAACCTCAAGACTTCGCCTGAGAAAATGAATGTTTACAGGTACATTTAAAAATCTATAATAGTTTCAAGAAGATCTTATGAAAATAATCTCCTATTTTCTTCTAATCACTCTTGAACTCTTCTTTAATAAGATTTACTCACTCACTCAAAGAATAAATGGTGACTCACCCTTGCATACAAAAAATTAAATGATTAAATGAAAAACACTCACTCTTTTTACAAAAATTGATTGACAATAAATGAATAGGTAAAGAGAGATGAGGTACAAGAACTGAAGTTCAGCAATAAATGGAAGCTTGAAAATTGAGAGTTTGAATCAAGTAACAGAATAGTGATTATAAGTCTCCAGATCGATTAAATGTTGAGAAGTAACTATTTATATAAGCTCTTGAGCATTCATGACTGTTAGAAGTAGTGAGGGCATTAAATGCCAAAAATTCAACCGTTGAAATCTGTCGCGAATTTGAATATCCGTCGTAGGTGTTGACACAAAGGCTTTTAGGTCTACACAAAATGTCTAGGGTCGGGATCTTCAAGTGATTGGGTCGACACAAATCTTCTGAGGTGTTGACATAATTTCTACAATCTTCCTCACCAACACCACGGTGTCGACACAAATGGATATTGTGTTGACTCATTTGAACTTTAGCATCCGGGACAGGACCATTTGTGTCGACACAAATCTTCTTGGTGTCGACACTAAAATTCTACAGGAACCCTTGTTTATTTGTGTTGGCACATTTGGACTTTGGTGTCGATACAAAATTTCTTTAGGCGGGCTCAGGACTTTTGTGTTGACTCATCTTCAATTTTGTGTCGACACCCAAAGTCTGCAAGTGGCCTCAGTACTTTTGGGTCCACTCATCTGAAATTTGTATCGACTCAAAGTTTCGGATAACAAAAGTGAGGAACCACTTTTGTGTCGACACAAATTCAATTTGTGTCGGCTCATTCTGAGTCCAAAGAGCTTCGACTCTTTTGTGTTGACACAAAATTCATTTGTGTCGACACTAATTTTTAATACTTGAAAGCATCGTTATCAAACGGTTAGGGTGTCAAACCATTTGTTCAAATGGTTGATACACTTGATAGTTTCAAGTGATTTTTGATTTAAAGTTTTGACTCAATTATCAATTGGGTTCAATACAAAGTATTCTCAAGAATACTTAAGTGTTTTAATCATTTTGAGAGATAAGTCATTTCTTTTTGTTAAAGATGTCAACTCATTTGTTCAATATGTGTTAACAATTTCTTCTTGAAAAACTATAAATATTATCATTTTAAAATAATTTATTCTTAAAAAATAAATTTATAAAAATTATCAAAATCAATATAAAAAAACCCTTGGACTAACATATATAGATGTCAAGATTGCATTTCTTCAGGTGAATTGGAAAAATACATATATATACACTAATCTGAAGGGTTTGCAGTGAAAAGGAAAGAAGACATGGTTTGCAAGCTGAATAGGAGCCTGTATGGCCTGAAACAAGCTCTAAGACAGTGGTATAAAAAGTTTGACAGTTTCATGTAGAGTACATGATTTACCAGGTCGGAGGCAGATCATTGCTGTTTTGTCAAGAGTTTTAATAATTCCTACATCGTCCTGCTATTGTGCGTGGATGATATGTTTGTTGTCGGACTGTGCATCGAGGAGATCAATAAGTTGAAGAAGCAGCTATCAAATCATTTTGCCATGAAGGATTTGGGAGTTGCAAAATAAATTCTTGGGATGAGAATAATCAGAACCAAAGCTGAAGGGGCCATGAGACTCTCACAGCCAAAGTATGTAAAGAATGTGCCGAGCAGGTTCAATATGGATGGTGCAAAACCTTTAAGCACGCCTTTAGCTAGCCACTTCAGGCTAATTAAGGATCAGTCTCCGAAGACAGAGCAAGAGCAGGAGCACATGAGCAAGGTTCCTTATGCATCAGCAATTAGTTGCCTGATGTATGCCATGGTTTGTACAAGATCAAATATTGCATATGTAGTGGGAATAGTCAGCAGATACCTAAGTAATCCAAGGAAGCAGCATTGGGATGTTGTCAAGTGGATTCTAAGGTATTTGAAAGGGATTACAGGCACGTCTTTGTGTTGCACAATGACAGGGATGAAGCTGCAGAGTTATGTGGATGCTGACTTAGCCAAAAACATTAATAGCAAGAAGTGCACCACTGAGTTTGTCTACACCATGGGTGGTACAACAGTGAGTTGGTTCTCAAAACTGCAAAAGATTGTGGCACTTTTTACTACAGAGGTAAAGTATGTTTATGTGAAAAAGGCTGGAAAGGAGATGGCATGGTTGCAGGATCTCTTGGACGAGTTAGGTAAGAAGGTTGATAGAGCTCAACAGTAATAGTTAGAGTGCTATTTTTCTTGCCAAAAACTCGGCATTCCACTCGAGCACGAAGCACATACAGTTGCGATACAATTTTATTCGCTCTTTACTGGACAGTGGTCAGTTAAATTTAGAGAAGATTAGCATGTCGAAGAATTCAGTTGACATGTTGTCTAAAGGAGTCAACATTAACAAACTGAAGTTGTGCTCTCCTTCAGTTAGCCTTCAGAGATAGAAGACGGGAGATTAGATCACACAGGTCTGATTGCTTGTATTGGTTGATTTAAGGTGTTCATGTTGACTTGGGGATATCTCAAGGCTTGAAGTGGTTTTACTTTAAATAGGAGAATTGTTGAATTGTGAAGAAAAATCAAAAATTGGGTTGACAGTCCGAGCTGTGGTTAGACCGCTTGAGCAGTGGGTCTGTTGCTAGCGAGAAACCGAGAGCAGTTTAAGACCGCTCGATACCACTCCATAGATCGCTCGAGCGGTCTGTGCAAGCTGTATGCTGTTATAGGCGCCTAGGGTTTTGTGAAGCCGCATAGTTTTTATTCTTATTCTTGCTCTTTTGTATTCTTCTCCCTAAGAATTTTTCCTTTATATTCTTCCAATCAAAATATAGGAAAAGTGTGACCTAGTGGATGCAGACACGATTTGCTGAACTACGTAAATTTTGTGTTTGTTTGTGGTTTCTTCTCTTTCTTTCTTCTTCGCGTTTATTCCATGGTTTGTGAGTTCTTCTCGATCGTGAGCGGAATTAGTAATCGCATTCTAATTTCCAATAGGTCGTTACTTTAGTTCTATGATTGTAGAAGACCTGGAAGAATAAACCCATGGAAGAACATTGAATAACTTTTCTATAATTGATTTCAAGTGCGTCAGGTGTACTTCTTACTTTTTTCTTTTTCTGTGAGTTCTTGTTGGTAGGTTAGTGCTTTTCTTTTCCTTTTAAAATAGAAGAAAACTGAAAAAATTTGTTATTTATATGGAACAACAAGCAATTACAAGGTATATATATGCAAGATTGAAAAAAAAAACCATCAACTTAAAAAGCTCTTTTTTTCTTTATGAGTAGATGATAGATAATAGGCTGCACAATGAGGGGCAGCCCTCCCTCATCCCTTGTCAGTGTGGGATTTGAACACAACATTAAAGCCCTAGAGAATAGGTACTTAATTATCTTCTCCTTATCAGTAGGATAGAAATCATTTTAGGTACTAAATGCACATACTGAGACTAAGTCTCTATTTTTTAGATTATTTATTTTCACACAACATATAAAATACTAACTTTTTTAACCGCTTTTCCTCACAAGGTTAGTGATCTCCACACCACCACATTTTGTGGACTCTGCCTACAGCCTTGTGAAAGAAAAATAGTTAAAACGTTAGCAATTTATTTTCAGTAAGTCTAGAATACTTATTCCCCCCTATTTCCCCCTATTTTGGAGTAACTCCTTGAACCACAGGGCAGAGAGCTTCATGTACCTCTTCAAATTATCCTTATAATCGACCAAGTGGATACCGAAACGAACAGTGTAACCTGAACCCCATTCAAAGTTGTCCAACAATGACCAAGCAAAGTATCCTTTCACATTGATATCATGATCGCTATACAAGTAAAAACAAAACAATAGTATTGAGTTAGCGAGTAATATATTATAAGTCGAAGATGATTTTTTACACGTGCTATAATATAGCATTGATGTTCCAAAAACGTAATTTCTATCTATGTGAAGTAGTAAAACTCGTTAAATATAAGGTAATTAAACAATAAAGCATTCTCCAAAACCTAAGAGTGGTAGTCACAGTTTTGGCCATTACATAGTCATGCCCCTAGTAGGGGAGTTAATGTAAGGGAAGAACAAGACACTTTTTTTTTTTAGCATATATACTATGTGAACTTCATAATGAAAACATCACATGAACCGCAAGCCAAAAGTCATAAGATTTCATAATTATATTTGGGTTCACATTGATTTGACTAAAAAATTTGATTTGATTTTGATTTGACAAATTGCTTATTCCAAAATTAATACCACATTATTCATAACTAAATCGCGTGGAATCATAACTAAAAGTGCACACATTCCTAACAAGGTATATGGTATAGAACCCGAAATAGGAAGTGTTCATCGAAGACTTCAACATAGCGTTTGAGAAAAAAAATTGGAGAAGTGGTTTTTGTAAAAATTCAATTATATTTCAATTATCAAGCACACTGCAAAAAAAAAAAAAAAAAAGTCACCAAGATGACTTGTTAATTATTTTTTTGGGACATTTTCAAAATCATAATCATCTTTACAAAGCAAACTGTTTTCCTATTATTAATAACAATTTATTTTTGTTAAACTGCATTTGAGTACTTACTTGATCGCACGTTGAACGTAAAAAAGATGGCGATAGTGGTAATCAATTCTATTGTGATCGCAACAAGCTTTCCAAAGGGGTATATTGGGATCATTTACATCATCATACCCTACAAGAGCAACGAGTGAAATATAATGGGAAAAACAATATCTAATTAAAATTCACTTAAATTCTTTTATTTTGTAGGCTTAGTTTGGATGACAAGAATTTCGAAAGTGAGTTTAAAATGTAATTTCAGGCCTCATAATTAAACCATTTGAAAGTAGCTAATATTATTTATTGAAGTTCGAATTACTCTCCCAAACTAATCATAAACTTATTTGCACACTCTCTGAATAATCTCACATTCGACATCTCAATTAAAGAAAAGTTGGGCTATAATAAATTTTCTAATACTTTCCACATAAATTGGTGAATTATTCAAGGAACCGGGATCGTGCTGTGTAGCCATGCATGGTTTTAAGATTTAATTTTTGAATATATTTTTATAATTTTATTCATTTATTATGTAGAAAAATAACATTTATGTATAAATAAGTAACTAGTAATAATAATTTTAAGAACAAAACTTTTAAATAAATGTTTTCGATCATATAACTACAGATATTAGATCAACTTGAGTTTTTTTTTTTATGAATAACAAACTTGACGAGCTCTATATAAAGAACGAATTCGATTATAAAAATACATGAGAGAGAGAGAGAGAGAGAGAGAGAGAGAGAGAGAGAGAGAGAGAGAGAGAGAGAGAGAGAGAGTTTATTACCATTCTCTGTAATGTAAATCAGTGGGTTGTTGTAGAATTGCTTTATGTGTAGCAAAAGTTTCCAAATACCTTGTGGATAAACAAAGAGCCACTCTGAAGCAGCCTACACTCACATTAGTCATGGATATAAAGTTATATAGGGAAACAATATATTTTCTAACTGAACTTGTATGAAATTGAATGCTTTACGACCAATGTTAAGAATATGTTGAATAAAGTTTTGTAACTAATCATCTCACTTATATGTCTTTATTGAAAAAATAGGTATTTTGTGGTTCAGAATATTTTTTTTGATGTTTTAGAGTGTTCATGTCAGTTTATGCGCACCCCGACTAATCCCTAAAAAACCAATTTAACTATTAACTTGTGGGGGCTCAATTAAAGCCGAGGCACATGGACTTATGATTCAGAATATTACATCATCTTTTAATTTATTCATTTATCGTCAATATTATCATACAAAGTGAGACAAGAAGTATCTTCTATTCAAGACTCTTCTTGAGAAGTTGAAAGCAAAAATATACAATAACATGGGACCATGAATTATTAAGAGAGGTTTTTTCCAATCCATCTAATTGGTTATCAAAATGAGGACAAAATAAATAGGTAATTATCAAAAATATTTTTTTAATGAGTACTCGTAAAAGCATAGGTATCCATATGTGTATATATATGCATGTCCATATGAAATTCTATTTTTCATAAGAAATTGAAGGTCTTGCCTGTGGACCAATGGGTATCCCATTCCGCTCACCTACCAAAACAAAACATTACTGCTAATTAGTATAAATCACAAAATAAATATGCAATTTAATGCAAGATAGCTAGAGTTGTATTTAAACAAAATATGTATAAGAGAACTATGTGGCTATCCATTATTTTTGAGAGCTTCTAAATGCACACAAGTACATCTTCGGTGAATAAACTCATCAAATGTATTAATACAGTTGCATGCAAAACCACTAGTTTCTTTGCTCATAATACCAAAACTTTCACTGCACCACACCATTGACTTTTGTTTAAAAAAAAATACAATTTGCATATCATTTTCTTTGATATGATGACTTTGCATGAAGTTACATGAGAATCATTGATGGCCACAGTGTTACGTGGCCATAAGTGATTCTCTGCTATCAATAAAAAAAATAAGCATTAAGTTTAGAAGAATACTTTGAAGGTCAACTCGAGAATCCGTAATGTAATTTGGTTTTCCATTGTCGCAGTAATTAGTTACATTTGCAGCATAATTAGCGGTGTAGTAGTTGAGCCCTAGAAAATCAAATGACCCCTTCACCATTTTGGATTCTTCTGCTGAGAACTTGGGAAGCCTGGATCCTACATTAGCCTTCATGCTTTGCGGATAGTCACCCGTCGTTAGTGGGTCCATAAACCTGAAATATAAAATGATTATGGTGGTTTGGACATATACAACATTTATCGGTTGATGCAATAATAAAAAAAAAGTGACAAGATCATGAATAATAAAAATACTAAAAAAATAGATAAATTTAAATTGACATGAGACATTGTCTTTAGTTAGAAAAGATATATGATCTTGTTGAAGCTAATTGAAAATATAGTCATTAACAAAGTAGAATAACATAAAATAATTCATGTAGTGTCACGCGATTCCAATTGATTGGAACAAAAGTTTAATTTGATTTGATTTATGGTGTTATAGAATGAAAAAATTATTTAGATGTTTTCTAGAGTTCCATGTGGCATATATGTTTCCTACAAATAAAAACAATAATTAAGCCATTCTTATCTCTCACCTAAGCCAACAAAGGTTGGTGAATATTGTTTCTATTTTTTGCTACGTTATTAAGTAAAAATACTAAATAAATAATGTCGTATGATGCTTTAGGATGTACTATTGAATGATTTCCCTCGCGCTTTAGTTTTTTTGACAATTCCCACGAAAAATAAACACACGAGTTCCTAAGTGTAGGTTTTTAGGGTAGGTTTTAGTGTTCAACTGAGGAAGATTGATGACTATGAGATAGGGTACGATGCATGCTTGGATCCAATCTGAAGTATAATTACATCCCTCCATATTAAAGATTAGTTTTTTTTTTTTTGCGTTTTTAGTCAAAAAATTAAATTGAATTTAAAGTAAGTTCTTTAGTAATTTATCTTCTAAGTTATATTTTTTCAAGTTAATTGTTTGGACAAAAAACTAAGTTATGAATTATGGATATTATTGTATTTAAAAGTTGTGAGAATCTGAATATAATATTTTAAGAGTTTGTATTTTGATTTGACTTTTGACTTTTTTGTTTTTTATTTTTTTGTTAAACAATTAACTTTAACTTTTTAGCGTTTTTAGCCAAAAAGCTAACGTTGCCAATAAGAGCCTCGTGAGTTTGAACTATGCTAAACCCTAAATCACTATCGAAACTATGCTAGAATAAGTTGGTATAACTCATATATAATTTAATTTGCACTAAAATTTTGTTGTCCACACGCACCAAGGAACCAAATTAATTAATTAATGTTGATTCATCGCATTATGAAGAGAAGATGAACTCATTTCCTAATTAATAGGAAAATGATATACAAATAATAAAACAAACAACATATATATGGGGAACTCACCATCCAAAATAGAAAGCAAGGGCTCGCATTGCAGCATCACGGTCGCTTTTCAATTCAGAGTAAGGCTCAAACCACATTGTCACCAGTGTAATCCCAATCTTCCCAATCTTTTCACCAGGACGTACCTACACATGTTCAAAATGTTCAAAATAATATGTTAATGTGCTAAAGTTCATCTGATTTTTTTCGCTTTTATCTATAACTGCGTGAGAGATGGAGTGCGTGCTAGTTTTCGATTTCTGTTTAATACAGATAGAGGAGATAAAGAGAAAGTAATTATGGAATTACATTTAAAATTTAAATTTAAACTACTATAAGGGTATATTTGAAAAACAAAATATTTGTTTGGCTTCAAGAAACCAAATATTTGAATTTCTTTTATAATAATATAAAAGTATAGATATATATAACTAATTAGTATGGTATATACTATTACATTTGCAATTCTATGGTACTACTTGTCTTCTTTTTCTTCATTCACAATCCAGTCTATTTCGATTCTAAAAAACATAAAAAATAAAAAATAAAAATAATTCGGAAATCAAGTGTGACCATTGGAGACCATGTGCCTAAAGGGATATAGGTGTGGAACTTTTCAAAGCCTATTTAGAAGTACCCTATGAAATCAACTTTTTTGGGGGGGCGGGGGGTAAATTATGATGAAATCAACTTTACCATTTTCTTTTCCTTAACCTAGCAATTAAGGATTAACTAATCAAACGATCTTCATAAGATAAACGATATTTTATTAAGAAATCAACTTAGAGACCTGATAAGATTCTCGATACTTTTTTACAGCAGCAGCATGAGCAAGAAGTAGGTAGTGCGCCGCCCAATACGGTTTGTCGCCTGATCGCTTTCGACGGGAGTCAGACTTGGTACCCTTGGCACCCAAAAGCAACGTATCATGATCATCTTGAACTGAATCCCATGTCAAATCTGGCAGTTCTAGGGTTGAGTCCCATTCTGGGGTTAATGAGTCCCATTCATTAAAACGTAAATGCCGCCAAGTGCAGCCTCTATCCATAGAAAAGCCGCCTACTAGATTATGTCTCGGGGCAGAACGATAGCCAGGTGCAAAGCTTCCAGTGACATACCCACAAAAGCAATATGACCATGGCTCGTTCAAGGTGATCCAGTGCTTCACCTTATTACCAAATCTACTAAAGCAAACATCCGCAAAGTCGCGAAAGTCATTCCTGTTATTAGGAAAATGTATTAATTGTATGGGTTAGTTAACAAGGCCAGGCCCGCCATTGAGAACACACAAATTATTTAATTAGTGTGTTTTCCTTATGGTTAAAGTTGATTGAGAAATTGAAACCATAGCAATAAAAAAAGAGAGCTTCTTAAATAATCAGCTTTTTAAGTTGTTTTCTCGCTTGAAAACACATAAAAAAAATTATATGTTAGATCGATCAATCAAACAACAATGGTGGATCGATCATCACAATGATCCATCCCTACTTAAAAAGGTGGAGACAACAACTCAAACAAGAGAGACAAATTTCAATAACAAAAAGAATACAATATTATAATTAAGTTACCTTTATTTATTTATTTTTTTGTATATATATATATATATAAATATATTCACAAGTTCTCACCAATTAATTATCTATCATTATTGGTTATAAATAGTAATGCTATGAACCCAGAAAACTATCCAGAATTGCTGTTTGATGAGCTAATTTTCACTTATTGAGACTTTTATATTATGTTTCATTTTCTAATATTGTTTAATTAGCTTCTTTTAGATTAAAATCCTCCTAAAATTTAAAAGGAATGTAAATTGTGCAAAACCAATAAATACAAAAATCCCATTAGAACGCTACTAAAAAGCGATGCCAAACGATGCATAGCGACTGGTATTGCTAAGAATATAGTGTTCATTGGATGAGAGTAGTTACTTACACAATTTTGGGGCTTAAGAAACCACCATATTCCCTCTCTAAATGTTGTGGAAGATCAAAGTGAAACAGAGTCACATAGGGCTCTATACCTACAAATAAAGTATACCATCCATATTTAGAGAGGATTTGTTTCGGTTATAAATATAAACTTATTTAGCAGTAAGAAATTTATTTATGTATGGGTAATATTTAGCACTGCATGGGTATTAATAGCTCATCATCATAACAATCTTAACCCCCTTATTTTTGTATTTAGTAATGTCTCTTTATATTTGATCATTTTTTTAACGTTTTCGACTCATCATGAATAGAGAAATAAGAAAAGAGAAAAAACAGTTATATTTAAAAATAAGATTCTACTAAAGACAACAAATAAAAAAAGAAAAAAAAGTAAGTTTTTACACTTGTTTATTTTAGTTGGATTGTAAAAAGGCAATATATATATATATATATGTCAACACATATAGAATTACATGTCTACCCAGTTAAATAAAAAAAAACTAAATAAACTCTAACAATTTTTATATTTTGTGAATTGTTTTCCTTTTTTAAACATTTTGGAATACTCTATTCAAGACTAGCCGATCGAAAAAGTAAATTTATTTAATTTACAATGAATTATTTTACTAAATATAAAAATAAACAAGTTAAAGAAAGCCAACAAGTCATTGCATACTAATAATTGATATGAAAAAGATGTTATGAGTTGTGGACAGTTACCACTGTCAGTGAGCTCCTTTATGAGTTCTTTATAGAAATTGACTCCATCCTCGTTGACACCCCCTCTTAGCTTTCCAGCTGATATTATTAATTGCAATGAGTAAAATATATATATAAATAATTAAGAATAATAAAATGCAGGGAAGGTTATGGTAATAATTTTCTTTTTGTTTTATCAATTTGAAGTTTCAACACAGGATTACGAATGAATTATGATAGAGAAACAGATAAATTTAAAAAACACAAGATTAATATTGTACGATTCACATCGTGTATAACTCATAATAATATTTTCTACTACGACATACATATGGCTTCCAACTTTCAATATTTGAATTTGTACCCATCTCGTAGCCACGGGGTCGTGACATGACATTATAACGATAAAATTCTTTCCTTAAAAGGAAATCTTTAAGTATTTTCATAATACAATGCGATAAGTGCTCTCGACAAATGAAAAAATTCGATACATAGCATAGCAAATCGGTCATAATTGTTTTATAATTAACCAAAAAAGGTGGGTATATAACGTAACTACTGATAATTGTCATTTCCTATACTAATGGATGTTCAAATCTCAAAAATTAACATCTTTAAAAAAATTTAAAAAGACAAGAAAAGTATTTTGCATTTCATTCCAAACATGCCGTATCTACTCCTTTCTTTTTCTTTTCTTTTTTTTTTTTATCAAAAAATATCCACGCCTTTTAGGGCATAGAAATTTGCTTACTTGGTAATATTCTAGACCATGATATTGAGAATCTGTAAGCATCTACACCCATCTCTTTCATGATTCGCACATCTTCCTGCAATATCGTTAATTTAGCAAAATTAATCACAAAATTATTTGGTGTACATCAAATTCACTTTTGGTACCACAGTTACTAAGATAACTTCTTGGATTTTCCAAGGGATTTGAAACCAAAATCACCTAGATGGTGTTGCTATATATATAATGATCAATTGCTTTATGCTAACCCAATAAATAACTAAATTTAGTTTCTTCACATATAATTTACTTTCACTTTTTCATCTTTCTTCATAGATTCTTGCAGAAATCTATGATTCAAACACAACTCAAATATGAAAAATGCATGTCTTACTAGCTTGGATTTTTATGGTGTACCTTGAATCGATTATGATGATCAACAGCAACATCTCCATTACTTTTGTCCTTTATCTTCCCTGTAATTTGCATTAAACCTTTTAAGAGCTATGATCATGGCATTAACTCAAAAAAATAAGAAGAATTACAATATTAAAGAGGATGAAAATTGACTATTCGTCCAAAGTGGCGCCAAATAATTTGGAACGAAAAACATTGTATGACCATGCATGGTAATAACACTCAACTTTTGTGGTAAGTTAAATTGCAATAGACACTCGATCATAGGATAGGGATTTTTAATCTTTTTCATCTCAATTCTTTGTATTTGTTTGACTATTGATCTTTTAAAAGCAATGGAAAATTTCACAAAAATGATGTTGGATTTGTATTATCATTTTAGAGCAAGTGGTTAACCAAACTAAAAATTACTCACCAATCAAGTTAATTAAAACTTAAATAGTCACTTGTTTTATATTATACGAATGTGTGTGGGTTTAAAATTATATATTGCAAGTCGAAAAACTTAGGTTGTAAGTACTGTTCCATACTTACCGTTTTTAACAAAAATTAGCATGTGATTTAAGTACTACTTTCAATACGTGTGGTATCGATGGGTACTAATTATACTGAAAAATACTAGGTAGTGCCTAAAGATTCCTAAACGTACTGCGCGATACCAATTTATGATTAAAAATACTTCCACTTAATTATATCTTTTTTGCTTTTTATTTTTCTTCTTAAATTCAATATTGAAAACATATCATACAGAGATTTCTCATGCTAGTCTTTTCCTCGGCACATAGTAATATTCTATGCCTCCAACTACTACTCTAGTTAGTACGGTCTTCAGAACTGTAATTGTGCGTATTTCTTGTACATGAATTTATGATAAAAATTAATTGTTAAAAATATATATTATAAAGTACCAAAATAGAGGGAAAAAAAGGCTACAATGAACCAGGATTGATCCCCATGTTGCTTGGACCTAGACAATATATATGCATATGTATATGTATATGTATATATAATACCAAGCATTCCATGATGAGGATCACCGTGTTGAAAAGGCAAAAAAAACCAATCACTGGGACTGGCATATCAATATGACCCCATACCGCTCAATTGATTTGCAAAAATACTGTAAATTGCTCATACGGATGGACATACAAATTAATCAGGATTGATAGACTGATCGATCAGTCCAGGGACCGATTGACCGGTCTGCAGCAATACTGCAAACAGTCAAAGAAAGATCGATGGACAGATCGATTGGCATCGATGACCAATCGAGCAGTTTGGGAACCGATTGGTTCGTTTTCGAATTGCGTTTTTAAAGCTGCTAGAGTTGCGGCTATTTTGCGTGTTAAACCTAGTTTCTCTTACTGTTTTACCTGAAAATATCATTCTTGTATTCTCCAAAAAAAAATTAGTGCAAAGTGTGAGACCGTAGATCTAGGCACAACTTGTTGAATTACGTAAATCTATGTATTGCATTCTTGTGACTATTTTTTTGTTTGTTTTCTATTTTATTGTGACTACCGATTGGCACACGCATGTGTGTGTAAATGTAAAATAATTATAATTTTAAAATTAAATAATTAAAAAAAATTTAATAGATATTTTGTAGAAATAGGGAGAGAAAATAGACAAATTACATATAATTTTTTAGAGAGAAATGAAGTGAGGAAGATGAGGGTAATTTTTGAATTTTAAAAAATTCATGTGACTTTAAAAAGGAGGAACACCAAATAACTACTCTCCATTTATAAGATACTATAAATTTGTATATATTTCGTATAACTTGTGGATTGAATTGTTCTTCGTCGTCAATCCCAACACACCACCTTCATTATAGCTCATCTTTATGGGGAAAAAGGATTGATCAGAAAACAGTGTTTAGAGCAATATTTCAAGTTTTATATGAGAGAGAGAGAGAGACGTACATGGATATTTGTGGCAGAAGGTATCCCATATATTTTTCCCACGCTTAGTAGCTGCACCTTCGTACTGAAAAGAAAATTAAAAAAAAAAGAAAAAGATGGAAACAGTTCTTTAGTTATTGTTGAATTTTATATATATATATATATATATATTATGGTTCTGTTGTTAATTAAAACAGTGCATTCTGCATAACACAAATTTAATGCTAATATACAAGAACTTACTCTGCACGATGTGTAATTTATAACATTAATTAAAATTTATTAGGTTTATTTTTGTCATAATATGCATTGTGTGCGTTAGATTAAATTTAAATTTAAATTTAAATCTTCACTTTTATACTTAGCTTCTCTCTCTCTCTCTCTTACATTGTTTTTCTCTCACCCTATTTTGAGCGTGGGATTCTCTCTTTCTTTCTCTTCAAACTTAATGATGACCTATTCTGACAGACAGTCCTGCAAAACGTTTCTGTCACACCAGTGCTACATCAGCGGCGACAACTAACCAACCACCATCGCATCGCCATAAAAGCTATCATCTTGGTCTGTCCTTTGGGCCGAGATTTATATAATAAATGCCTCCTTTGGGCCGAGATTTATATAATAAATGCCTCTCTTGAGGCTGCAGTGCATTCGATTGGTAGGAGATGCCTAGTCTAATCACATTTAGTGCTATTTTATTAAAATCACACCGTATTAAATATTGTACCTTTTTGGTCACATCGCATTAAATGCGGGGGCCGAGCTCATACTTACGACGGGCATCTCAAGCTTGGCCCCTTCGTGAACCGTCCCGTCCTAATTCGGCCTTCACGTATTGAGCCTTCACATGGCCATTGGACCCGAATTTTGACCCTTCCCCTTTCAAAACAAATGTACTAACAACTTGTAATTGGATTGAGTTCCACACCAAAGAAATGATGGAACCCACCCATGATTCTGTTAATTGACTTTGAGTTGTTAATTTGTGTAAAACCACATGATGATTAATTTAATGTTTAATCGTTGGTATTGTTGCATTTGTAATATTCAAATAGTTGATAACTTATTGTTTGAAGTTATAAAATGTTAGCATTTTTTTGTTAAAATTAAATTGCGCTGAAAGTATCTTTACGCATAAGTCATATTTAATATACATAAAGAGAAAGTTAGTAAATGAGATTCTTCCCCCCATATACACAAACTTACAAACTTACTCCACATATGAAGAAGCTGTAATTTAAACCCATTATCGTAATCAAAATTTTTGATAATTGACTGCTAATTTTACGGATTGGCAGACAGAAGAAACAACATTTGATTTGTGATATTGTAACCACAGTTTGGTGATTGATTGCTAATTTTATGGAGTTTCATTCCATCTCAGGTTGCTTGTGATATGGAATTACCTTCCATAATGATAGCATGTATTGTGTTTTTTTTTTTTTTTGATAACTAGGTATTTGGATCAATTTATGCGTATTTCAACTAATTTTAAGATTCTAAAGTCAGGTAAACGCCCTGAGGAGATTTGAACTAATAACTATTGGGGAGCACACCTAATGCCTGATCAATTGTGCTACCCCATAGGGTTATGTATTGTGTATTAATTATATCAGCAATGCAATGAATTCATAAACAAAATCTAAAAAATTATTTAGAAAGTGATTTTGATGATTAAGATTCATATTTAATAGGATGTGGAACACAATTCAAGTGAATTTTAACCATCTAAATCACTTTCTGTATAATTTTTTGAGTTTTGTTTTTCGGTTCAAAGTATTATTGTAATTATATATGAGTGCATGCAGACTGTGCAGTAACACTGCAACCAATTAATAAGATTACTTTTCTCTTTTTCTCGTAAAAGTAGGTCATCATTGATCGAACCACGTGAATTTAATATCACGTATATATCTTTCTACAATATATATTTATGTATATATATGATTTTTCCTCCAATATGAACATCTTTGAAAAAGCTAAAACATATAATATACCTGATAAGCAGATCCAGCAGTACCAAACACAAAGTCGTTGGGGAATTTATGACGATCGATCCTGGGGACGTCATTGGTTAACTTCACAAGCTGGAGTTGGGTCGCCATGGCCGATCGAGAATTGTTTTGCATGCTAAGGATCCCCCATGCAACCTCATATATATGTATATATAGTGTAGCTAGTGCTGCCATGATGGAAGGACCACTAGTTCGCTACTTTGGCATCGTTTGGAATAATTGCTTATTTATTTATTTTGTTTAGTTTATTTTTATTTTTAGTAATTTTTTTTTGCATCGTTTAGATAAATTATTATATTTTTCGACTCTCAACGAGACGAGCAGAAAAAGTAAAAAAAAAAAATCAAAATATAAAAAAAATTCAGTACATACAAAAATAAGTCAATAAATCAAATTTTATGTTATTTATTTTCGTTTTTAGTGAACGTTTTTAGTCTTTCGATAAAATTTATTTACTTTTTTGATTCATCTCATCAGATGATTCAAAAAAATAAACTTTTTTAGTTAAAAGGTAAAAACAATTCCAAAAAACATTCAAAAATTACAAAAATTTTCCCAAACAGGGCCTTTGTTTGAATCCGATCCCCATGCGGCTACAATAAATAACCACTGAGTTGTCCCAGCTGGCTAAAGCTTATAACTTCCTGAAAGGAAGTCTTGGATTCAAAATTTACCGTATCGAAACTTTATTTGTTTTGACGTAAAATATTTTTTAATAAAATATTTTATTTTATAAAATTAAAGTTGATTTATTAAAAAAATAGGTAAGTTATTTTATGGTGATTATGCTACCGCTGCTGGCAGCGACAACAGCGGCAACGGCGACAACGACAAGGTTGGTGATGTCAATGATGACGGTAGTGATAGTAGCGGCAACGGTGTCTGTGACAACAAGTGGCAATGGTAACTTTTATTTTTTCCTAAACTTTTTTTGATGTATCACCCGAACATCGACAAACAAAAACAAATATATATATATATATATTTTTTGTAAAATTATTTTTTATAAAAAATATTCTTCATTGCAAATTATTTTTCATCAAAATAAACAGAGCCTAATTGAGTTAATTTTTGGTATGGTAGTGTCTTAAGATTATTTATGTATCTTGAATTTGCCTTCATAAGATGGGTCTAAAGGACTGTGCCTAAGAAAGATTAGGAAGGTAAATGTATGAATATTTAAATATTTTATTTTTAATTATTTTGATATAAATTAATGGATGTTGTTTCTTTTTTATATTGATCGATTACTCATAATTTTTATTACTTAGATGTGAATTAATAAATGTAAACGTACGAATATTTATATATTTTATTTTTAAATATTTTGATATAAACTAATGGATGATGTATGGAAATTTGGAAACTGTTACAGGCGAAAAAAATAATAGTGTCATTTTTTTTTTATCGTTTTTAAGAATTAGTTATTTGCTTCGGCTGCATTGGAAATAACTATTTTGTAATATTAAAATATTATTTGCGTCGGACCTCTTCCGTCGCAAAAAATCATCACAAATAATAATTTTTGCAACAAAAAATACATCGTCACAAATAAAATTTATTTTTTCCTGTAGTATTTACGACCACATTTTGCTGTCGCAAATAGGTGCCATTGAACAAGTTAGCGATGCGAGCATTTCCGACGCAAAAAATTCTTGCAACCCAATCAATATGATCCTTTAACCCCGTGCACCTAGAACAAATAACTCGCCCCGGTAAAAAAGAGAGAATTGTGGAGCACTACCTTATTTTTGGTGGTGATAAGAAAAGTATATTGACTAAAAGGACACTAACACCAAAATTTACGAGCTTATTAAATTGGAGATACTCTCTCCAATAACAAACACGAATAAAAAAAATATTTTAAAAATTCTTATTAATCAATAAATTGATTTGTCTTATGGCGTACATCACAAATTTATAGTAAAAGACAATCAACCTGTACTAAAAAATAAGCAAAGAAAATGCAATAATTTCCTATCAAGATAAAAATAAAAAAAAATAAAAAATTTATAAAAAACGAAAAAAATTGAGTTAGGCTCAAATTATGAAACTAGAATAAAAGAATTGGCAAGTTAAATTTGAGTTAGGCTCAAATTTGAGTTAGGCTCAAAATCTAAACTTAAACGGATTTAGAAAACTCTTAAAATTGGCAAGTTAAATTTATCCCAAAATAACAAATTTAACGTTTTTAAAACCTAAATAAAAGAATCTAACTGAGATCTATCATTACTCATTGAGTAGCGATGAGTATTGTCTGTTGGGACGTTTTTTTATCGAATATGGGCCGTTTAAGGTTAATCCATCACTATCAAGTCACGCCTCTATTATCATTATTGTGCTTTTCGGTGATTATGGGTTTTCATAAACGAAAGACTAAGTCGCTCTGCATTAAGTGGTCTCATTTTTGATCTGCTGCTTGAGATAAAATAGAAATTGAGATTCCAAGTTTTTGACTTCACTAGAAATATTTTTCGCTTTTCTTAAAAGATTATCCAATCCCAAAACAAATTGTCAATGAAAAAATTCACAAAAAACTTGGTCCGGTCAAATTCAAACAAAAGTGGGGAGAGGAATCAAGCTTTTTAATTATAGGCCTTATATGTAGAATAGAGCCAAATTTTAGTGATAAGATTGATGATGGTTGCAGGTCAGATTCTTCAACAAAAGTTTGGAGAGGAATCAATCTTCAAGGATATGATTCGCAACCATGAATGAATGGGGAAGAGAAATCACTTGACAATATAATAATTTTTGTATTTTCTATTATTTTGGTTGGTGAACTACTATTCAAAAGTAGGAATCCAGATCCAAGTGACTACTCGCTTTGCATTTATTGATGAACGTGTGGTTGGTACTAAGTTCAGATTGCTCAATAAAACATAAAAAATTAAGTGTGCACGAAAGATCAAAAAATACTCAAAATAAATCAACTAAGCTTCTACTGGTGCGATTTATTCAATTTTTTCAAGGTATTACTATTATAGAAATATCTTTTTGCTATTAGTCATTTTCATCGCAAAACGTAAAACCCAAACCGCAAAAGATGTTAGTGACCGTATGGCAGTGGTATTTACGGGGACACAAATTCTTGGGTCGCAACAAGTTTTAGCGGTGGTAATTGCACTTCTTTGTGATGGATATGTTTCTTCACAAAAGGAATACTAAATGTGTTTTTGCGACGGTATAAAAAATAGTTGTTAATAATATTACATGTAGCATCTTAATGAACCATCGCCAAAATTTGTTACTGATTGAAATGTAGTATCAAAAATCTTTTGGGAGGTTTTAACTCCCAAAATTATCATGCATATCTTACTTGAATAACCACTTCTTCTAAATAATACCGTTCAAATATCACTCATCAAAATAACTATCCAACTTAAAAATCTCATTGCATATATAAATAGTCAAATTACTAACTTAATATTTGATGAGATATAAAATCTTGCTTATGCGTAAGTTTCTTAATCAAAGCAAGTCGAACTACTAACTTAATAATCAATTCTAGTATTCAAATAACTCATTGTTACAAATCTTACTACTAAATATATGTACCAACCCATAATCTCCAAATATATAACTTCCAAATCAAATCCAATTTAATAACTAACCATTAGCACTCATAGTTAACCTATTGAAGACCTAAAACTTATGCTCCGATACTATTTGTAACGACTCAAGTGAACTACTAGTCCAATAATTTGAATAAAAAGCCCAATAATAAATCCCATTAATGTGGGATTAAGTATCACACATACTATCTGAAATGGCTAGGGATCTCTAAATTAACATCTCTATGTCTTAACGCACTTTCAAGATAATTGCATATCTTGAAATTTGAAAATTTTGATTTAAGATTTAAAGATTTAGAGTGTATTGAAGCACATAGATATAGAACTCTGAGAACTAAAAAAAAATCATGTGCCTTATCAAACAAGTTTTGGATATTCATTTCCAAGATTATCCAATTTAAAAACAAATTATCAATGAAAAAATTCACAAAAAACTTAGTCGGGTCAAATTCAAACAAAAGTAAGGAGAGGAATCAAGCTTTCTAATTCTAGGCATTATGTAGAGTAGAGCCAAATTTTAGTGATAAGATTGATGATTGTTGCGCGTCAGATTCTCCAACAAAAGTTTTGAGGGGAATCAATCTTTAAGGATAAGATTCAGAACTTCAAATGAGCAAGGAAGAGGAATCTTTTAGACAATATAATAAAATTTTTGTTTTCTACTTGTTTGGTTGAAGAAGTGCTACTCAAAAGTAAGAATTCAGATTCAAAGTGACCGCTCTGTCACGCCTCAATTCAGATGCATAATCGGCCGTGAATTACGAGCATTGGCCCAATAGTCACGAAAATCTAAAAAATAAAATAAATGCTACAAAACATGCAACGTTCTGACTTTATTGAAATTTGAAAAAAATAATATTTCAAATGATAACAAATATCCTGTAGGATATAGCAGCTCACGAAAATAACAAGTAGTGGGAACCATAAATAAAATAAGATGGATCAGCTTATAAGCGGTGGAAATCATAAATAAAATAAGCATTCAATGCCACATATAAAAAAACTCGAGGCATTCTCGGCCCGTTGAATCCAACATCGAACTTAGAGTCATCACATGATGACGCCTGAGTTTTTTTTTTAAAACGAACCAGTTTAGAGTCACCCGGAATACCAAACATTTTTTTCTAAAACTGTTGAGCACTCGAGTCACTACGGGCGCGAGGCTGTGGCCCTTTCTCTAGTGGCCAGAGTCACCTCCGTATAGGACCTTTTCCCTGGATTTTGAACATGGTCCCAAAATAGAATCTCATAAGTTACACCGCAAAAAGGTGTATAAAAAACTTCATATACTATTTGAATATGAAACGCTCTATGTAATTTTTGAATGAGCTAAAATAATTTATATGCCATGAATTTTACATCACAAATATTCATATATTTTTATATAAAAAGAATTTTTAAAATTTTTCATTTGTTTTTCAAAAACTAATTAGGGACATCGGTGATTTTAGAAAATACGTAGCATGCTAAACCACTCACCTAGAATTTGAAAATTATATAACTCACAATGAGAATAACAACGTATGACTCGATGTCACCCTGAATTATGTCACATAAAAATTTAATATTAATTAAACTCCAAACTCTATTAATATTTAAATACTATGCGAACTCTCAAGAAAGATTTCATTCGTACTATTTATTATTTATTATTTAATTTATATTAATATTTAATTTATATTTATATATAGAGTAATTAATCCAATAATGACCATTAATTCTTCCAAACTCTACTCAAATAATAATATATTGAAATATTGTAATAATTAAGTTAGTTTTCACCGTCTATTATTTAAATTTTTTTTTCTATCACTTATTTTATATTAATATTTTAAAATAAAATAACACCACAATTAATTACAATAATCAAATCTTATTGTTTAAAAACAATAAATAAATCATTTGATTTTCAAATCTCATCAATTCCGTTATTCCAAAATCATCCAATGTAATTAATTTTACAGCTATTTTTATTATTATCTATGATTCTTGATAAGATTTAAGTCATAATTAATATATAATATTTAACTAAATCAAGTCAATTAGTTATTCAGTTTTATATTTGAATAATAACATGTTAAAATATTATAAAATTCAGGTTATATTTTACCATCAATTTATTAAATAATATATTAAATTTTATTATTTTTGCTATTCTCTATCATCTTTTAAAATATTTATTTATTTACTTAACACTTAACATTTAACGATATTAAGACCATTCATTATCTTAATCTAGATCCTAACTATAAAATATTAAATTTTATAATAATCGAGTCAAATTGAGCTATTCATCTTATCAATTAACTATTTAAACTTTTTTTTAATATATAAATATTTTCAAATAATGATTTTTTTTTCTCAAACTTGAAGTGTGCCCATTAAAAAAATCATGAGAATAAACTATTTTTAATATCAAAATATTATGCAAAATTGATTCAAATCTTGACTAGGTGTATCAAAATATTATATTTTTTTTATAAAAAATAAGATCTCTACCTTGCAGCACCATACTCACCGAATGAATTTTATTATAGCAATTTTCTAATTTTATTATTATTATTTAATTTATTATTTTTAATATAATATCTACCCAAATCAAAATAATTAATCATTTCAATTTAGGTTCAAATAATAACATGTTCAAATATTATAAAAATAGAATTAAGTTTTGCCGTTGATTTAATCAATAATATGTAGTTTCTAACTTATTTTTATTTTCTATCATCCTTCCAACATATTTATTATTCGTTTTATTTAATACTTAATAGTATTAAAACCATTACTTATGTCAATCTAGGTTTGAATGGTAATATACTAAAATATTACAATCATCGAGTTAAAATATATCATTGATCTATCGATTAACTACATAAATTTATATATATATATATATATTACACTTAATTAATATCAATATCTTAACATAAGAATTTCATCAAAATAATCCCAAAATTGAATTCTACGTATCAGAAAACATAAGAATATATTCTTTATATAATCAAAACTTACCCGTTTGAATCGAATATACCAAAATACACGAAAGCATTTGTAAACTTGTCACACCAAATCGTTGCCCATGGCTAAAAAAAGTGAGAATCAACTCCTCCTGTTCCTGTGTTTGTCGTCTTCTTCTTATTCTCTTTTTCGTTTTTTTTTCTTGTCCTCTCTCTCTCTCTCTCTCTAACGAATTCCGAGAATTCTTATTCTTTATATTCCAAAAATTCTCCCTTCCCTACTCTCTCTATATATAAAACTATATTATATATTTTTAAACTAATTCATGTACATTTCAAATACTTTTCATGTTTATCTATAACTTTTTAACTTCTAAAATCCTATACTTAAACTTTATCTCTTTATCTTCTCCTATCTTATCAAAATAAATTTCAAGTTTTAAAAGAAAATTATACACACATATATATACAACAAATAATTATTTTAAACTCTAATTCGAATGCCCTATCCTATTTCTAAATCTTTTATGATTATTTATTTTTTTATATCTCATAATAATTCTACCCTCCTAATAATTCTTTATCTAATTTTATCACTTTATCATTGTTTATCTTATCAAAACAATTTAAAGATTTTAAAATAATTCATAATCTCAATCTATAATATATTTTCTAAACATTGAAGACTATTAAATAATGAATTAATTAATTTTTTTATTCCAAAATAATTACGAAAATTCGGGATGTTACATGACGAGCTTACAAACTTTGTTTTCTTGTCCAGGAACAACAAACCCTTGTGGTAGTTCCATGTAAATCTCTTCATTCAATTCACCATTCAAGAATGCCATATTCACATCCATTTAATGTATATCCAGATTAAATAACGCAGCTATGGAAATTAGCATGCGTATAGACGTTATTCTTGTAACTGGTGAATATGTGTCAAAGTAATCAAGACCTTTCTTTTGTTTGTATCTTTTGACCACAAGTCTTGCTTTGTACTTGTCAATTGATCCATCCGCCTTCATCTTTCTCTTGAATATCCATTTATATCCAAGCGGTTTACAACTGGGAGGAAGATCCACCAGTTCTCATGTATGATTATGAAGGATAGATTCAATCTCGCTGTTTACAGCCTCTTTCCATAAAGGGGCTTCAGTACTGGACAATGCCTCCTTACAAGTTCGAGACTCATTTTCTAACAAATAGGTTAGAAAATCTGTACCAAAAGATTTGGATATTCTAGATCGTTTGCTACGTCTAGGTTTTGCATTCTCTTCTTTCTTGTCTTCATCATGATCACTACTTTGAGCAGTGTCATAAGTTCTGCATATAGAGCTTGTCTCTTGTCCAGATTTACAAGGAAATACATGTTCAAAAAACACTGCATTCATTGACTTAATAATAGTATTAGCATGCATATCTGAAATTTCGAATTTGTGAATCAGAAATCGATAAGCACTACTATTATTAGCATAACCGATGAATACACAGTCAATAGTTTTAGGTCCCAATTTTGACCTCTTTGGTGTAGGCACTACTACCTTTGCCAAACACCCCCACACTCTTAAGAATTTGTAAGTATACATTCGACCTTTCCACAATTCATAAGGTGTCTTATTCGTCTTCTCATGGGGTATTTTATTCATAAGGTGTCTAATTAGTTGAAAGAACAGTTTTCCCCCACAAATTCTGAGATAGTCCAGAACTAATCAACATAGCACTCATCATCTCTTTTAATGTTCTATTCTTTCGTTCAGGAACACTATTTTGCTGTGGAGAATAAGGTGCAGTGGTTTGATGAATTATGCCATGCTGTGAACAGAATTCACCAAAAGGCGATTCATATTCACCACCTCTTTCGCTCCTTAGAGTTTTGATCTTATTCCCAAGTTGATTTTCAACTTCATTCTTGTAATGTATAAACATTTATAAGGCTTCATCCATACTTCTAAGCAAATAGATGTAGCAGTATCTAGTGCTATCATCAATAAAAGTAATAAAATACTTTTTACTACCTCTTGTTTAAATTGATTTAAAATCACAAATATCACTTTGAATTAAATCCAGAGGTTCTATATTCCTTTCAACAGAATGGAAAGTAGTCTTAGCTAATTTCGCCTCTACATAAATCTCACATTTGTGATTCAGATCAATATTAAATTTAGGCAGGCAATTATTGTTAATTAATTTACGCAAAGAATTATAATTAATATGTCCTAATCTATTATGCCATAAAGAGGATTCAACAATATAAGCAGAAGATGTGTTATTTTTATTCATAGCAAGTTTCGGTACAACAACCATTATATTTAGCTTGAATAGACCGTCTATTTGATACCCCTTACCCACAAATATCCCATTTTTCGTGAGTACAAATTTATCAGACTCAAATACTAGCCTAAACCCATTCTTGCTCAACAGAGACCCAGAAACTAAATTCTTGCGAATGTCTGGTACATGTAGCACATTGTTGAGCGTGAGTTCTTTCCCCGAAATCATCTTCAGAATCACCTTTCCTTGACCTTCCACCTTGGAGGTAGAAGAATTCTCCATATACAGTTGTTCTCCATCTATCGTCTGATAAGTGGCGAACATCCGTTTGTCTGAACAAATATGGCGAGTAGCCCCAGTGTTCACCCACCATTTTCTGGGATATCCAACAAGGTTTGTTTCAGACACAACAGCGGAAAGACTGATGTCATCCACCCCAGTAGAAAGGTTATCCACTTCAGTCACATTGGCTTGGGCACTCTTCTTGCGCTTATTGCGACAATCCGTTGATCGATGCCCGACCTTGTCACAGATGTAACACTTGCCCTTGAATTTGAGTCTCTTGGAGTCCCCGCCTTTGTCACCAGCATGCTTTCTCTTCTTGTTGTTGACCTTAGGCGTCTGTTCCACAACATTTGTCTTGGACTCAATACCGGTCTTCCTATCAGACTTGCGGCTGTCTTCCTCTATCCTCAATCGGATAATCAGCTCCTCCAATTTCATTTCCTTGCTCTTATGCTTCAAGTAATTTTTGAAATCTTTCCAGCCCTGCGGTAATTTCTCAATAATAGCAGCAACCTGAAAAGATTCACTTAGAAACATACTTTTCGCATGAATGTCATGTAGGATAAGTTGGAGATTCTGAACTTGTCCAACAACTAGCTTTGAATCCACCACCTTATGTTCTAGAAATTTGCCGACGATGAATTTCTTCGCACCGGCATCCTCTGTCTTATATTTGCGATCTAAGGATTCCATAGTTCCTTTGCCGTCCTGACTGGATTATACACGTTGTACAGTGTGTTGTCCAATCCATTGAGGATATAAATTCGGCACAGGAAGTCAGCATGCTTCCATGCATCCACAGCAGTAACCGCTTGTCGGTCAGTTTCACATTCAGTTAATGCCGGAGCATCTTCACTAGGAATCTAGCCAGATTGAGTGTAGTCAGATAGAACAACATTTTCTGTTGCTATCTTTTAAATTCAGTTCCATTGAACTTCTTTGGCTTTTTCCCGTGATTCACCGAAACTGTCGTAGTGACAGCCGGTATCACTGAAGGCACAATCAGGGCAGGGATAGGGGTAACAGTAGAAGTAACAGCAGTAGCATCAACATTTTCAGATTTCATAATTAATATACTGTTATAACAGAAAACACAAATATAGCAGTTTTAGCAAACCGGGAAAAGAATTTATTTTTCCTTTAAAAACTGCAATTAAACTTTAATTTATTTTCTCTAAAATTAAAAATTTGTACAACGCAAATTTATATGCAGAAAATTGTTTTATTCAACAAACTATAAATAATTTCACTACAAATAAATATTGCACTTAAAAAATAGTATTTTAATCTATAAAGCTATTAATGAATCCACATAATTAATTACGCTAAAAATATTTACAGAATTTAATATAAACTGTATCTATAAAATAATTTGTCTAACAGTTTTAGAAAACTATACAGAAGATATAAAAACAAATAAAAAAAATGATTTCGTCTTAAGATTGTTGGATAAAATATTAATAGATAGCAAACAATTTTCGTAAAACAATCAGTGCATGAAGCAGAAAACGGAAATTGAAAACAGTGATGGAAACTGAAAAATTGAAACAATAACAGAAACTGAAAATAGCAGAACAATATGCGAAGAAAACCCCAAAAAAATCAAAATCTGTAAACACGAAAATTAATGAATCTGAAACAGTAGATGATTGACCGAGGCTCGTGTTTGACATGATCTTCTTAAGACGAAATTGCCCTCACTACGGTGCTTCGAGTTGACGACAAAAACGCCTCACAGGATACAACGATCGGCGAGCAACAGAAGCAGCACAACAATCTGTCACTCTAGCAAACTGAAACTGAGTTCGAACTCTGTCTTTAAACTTGGGAATGAAGACTGTGAAGAACAGCAGAAGCACAGGCGGGGAGAGAAGGATTTTAGTATATTCCAGTGGAAGAAACCGGGTAGCGAACAGCCTTTAAATAGGCTCTAATGGTGACTGTTCAGCTTGACCGAACAGGCATGGAACCGGTTCAGCCTGGCGGTTGGACCGCCAACAGGCGCAAACCCGTTCCAGACCGACTCAATGGTTCAGACTCCAACGGCCCCAAATCGAACCCTCTAACGGTTCGGTAACGGTAAAGAAATAACGGTAACTTAATTTAAATAATTAATATTTAAATTCTAAAATCTAAATAAATAAATTTTTAGTAAAAAGATAAGGGTTGATCCGGCTCGGCCCGCAACCCACGGACCCGAGCCCGGCTCGGCACGGCCGGTCAGACGGGCGGGTGGCGGCAACGGCGCGCGCGTGTAGGGTTTAGGTCGAACCCACCATTGGGTAGGTCCTCCCTCGTCCACAAAACTGGGTACTCCAAAGAGGCACACCCCTTAGGGCCAACTTGGCTTATAAAAGCCATTCACCCATGTTTTTCTCAACCAATGTGGGATTGAAAGCATTTATACCCATTTGGACACTCACCATTTCTTCTCCCAACCAATGTGAGATGGGACATGATTACCATCATTTTGCCAACTTTTATGGCACATTTTTGGAGTCAATTTCTCATTCACCCGTTAACGGTTTTGAACGCCACAAAATCTATGATTAAACTACTAATAGAAATGAACATATTAGGACTTGAAATCATAAAAAAAAGATTAATCCAATCCGAAGTTATTTAGTTTTAAAGTTAGCTAAAATCATGTTCAACAAATTGTTCAAAACCCCCTTATTTTCCAACAGTTGGTTCTCTCTCATATGTGGATATGCCGGTTTGTATTATAGTGGGAGGATTTTGATAGTTCCCTGGTTGTTACCCATTGCAAAGCAAACCTTGCGGAAAGGAAAGATAGTACTCCACTACTACTCCTAGGAGTGGAAACAAGAAGTTAGGAGCATCATGTATACTCTTCATCAAAGAGGGGAAAAAAGTTGGCTACATCATCCGAGGGTGAGGGTGATTATGAGTTTACCCTCCAATGATCTGCGCGTTTAAAAATACTTCCAAAGACCATTTCTAATGGAGATTTGATTGGCCTATGAAAGACTTCGTCTTCAAGTGGCGACTAGTGAGTATAAGAAGAATCTCCTAAGGAGAATTGAAACTCTTAAGCTTGCTAAAAAAATTTGGCTATTCCTTCTAATAAGCTTAGGAAATCATGTTTAAAACCTTGTAACAAGTAGAAGGTGGTGTTGGTCGGCCCTTGGGTTGAAGTTTTGTGTTTCTCCAAATGTCAAACTGTGGTAGTTTCTAGGATTTGTTTATGGTAAAATTTTTTTTATTGTTTGCTCTACCATCATCTTGTTAGCTCTAGGGTTGTGTATCGAATCTCATTGTATATAGTGTAGTTTTTGGTTCTCCACCCCCCCCCCCAAAAAAAAGAAACGAGAGTTAGGAAAGTCCAGATGTGTGTGTTTATAGTTTTTTGTATGGAGTTTCTAATTCTAAATTAAACACAAATGTTACTACTTAAAGCTGTAAGTTCACAACTCTAACAAGTATTTATAACTTTTGCTTTAAGTCATAATCACATCTTTTCATTTGTAATATGTAAGTTCATAGTTTTAGCTACACCAAACACCTCCTTAGAATTAGTGAATGTGCTTGTCTTGATACTCCTGTTGTGTTCAAAATTGTACATCTGATTTGGGATGTGTATACATATGGTTGATACCCTATATCAATGCCATGTTGTGTTACAAGTTATAACAGTAGTCCACATATTTTGAATTTTTTTTTCTGTTTCTAAACAATCTGTGCTTCGTTCAGAGTTCCATCAGATGATCAGAGTGTCCCATAGATTTGGAAAAATGTTTTTTCATGGTTTCTTGAGAAAGCATGAGAACTCCATAGTCCATCCTGTTCCTCAGCTTAATATGCAAATGCCCATTTTTCTTTTTTCCTTGATTTACTTTCTATGGAAATCTGTGAAACACACACAATTATTGGGATGTATCGTGTTTGTATTGACTCTTGGACATGGCATTGGTCCTATACTAACAGAAACATGTTAGTTCATTAATGTCCAAAATTCAGTCTAAACAGAAATCTGAATTGTAATCATTGTCAAAATGTTGCAATAGATACTTAAATATAGAGAAAAAGAGAAGGAGTCTGTCTGTGTGTGAGAGAAAGGGTGATTTTGAAGTTTGAATTAAGTAATAAAGGTATATATTTGTTTTTCAATAGAAGTTTGAAATTGATTTGTTGCTAAAGTTGTTGTCTGGCATATCAATGTTTTTTTTCCTCATAAAAATATTCCATGTCCTTGCAGTGCTTGTTGTCCTACTCCTCC
>JAOTRH010432422.1:0-34196 GCA_034768845.1 Heliamphora exappendiculata | reverse complement strand
AAAAATAAATAATAATATTTTATAAGTACAAAATTTAATATGAGAATTAATAATAAGACTTATTTAATTAAGATATAAATACAAAGTTAATATGAGTATTAATAATAATAATGCTAATATATATGTATATATAATAATAATTATTATTTATATTTAATTGCAAAATTAAATATACAAATTAATTAGGAAAATTAATTCAATTAGTAACTGGTGCCTCCATAATTCAAATAGAATTAATATTCTTAAATCGTGCCTTCAGGATCTGTACAAATAAAGTTATTACGTTGTGCCTCAGGAGAGGAGAAGTAGGATTAGAACAAGAAAAGAAAACAAAAAAAAAAGTGAAGGAGCGCACAGCGCCGCACAACCCCCATGCCCCGACCCCTCTGCCACACCGCCGGCCACCTTCGGCGCCGTTTTCGCCGCCGCCCACGCCGACCTCCACCGCTGGCGATCCCGTCGCCGCCCCAAGCCGCCGCCGGCGACCTCCTCTCTTCCCTCTCTGTTTCGGTATCTCTCTCTCTCATCTCTCTCTCTCTCTCTAGATCTCTGTCTATATATATATATATATATACTCTCCCCTCCTCCTCCCCCTCCCCCAATGTACCAACACCACCACTATACCGCACCACCACCACTCACACAGCTCCACCACCACACTGCAGAAATGCCGCCATCACCAATGTAGTACCCTCACCACCGACCCACACCTTTGCATGCATAATTTTATGAGGGAAGCTAGGCGCTGTGAGTGTGTTTCTGTGTGAGTGTGTTTGAAATTGCTATGGGTGTGTTGACGCACTGTGGGTGTGTTTGGGTTTGGGATGATGCTGTGTGTGAATGCTGGGAGTTGTTTGTTTGTTTTGCAAATCACTAATAAGGTTTTTATTATTAATTGTTTAATTAAAAGGCTAAAATAAATATAAAATGTGTCCTTTTTATGTAAAAATAACAAGAATTTTTATGAAAAAGAAAAAAACTTAAACAAAATAATAAGATTTTATATTAAATTTAGAGATTTAAAATAAAATAGAATAAGAGAATTTTCTTTTTAAAATTTCAAATCTATGGGTGATATTGCGCTGTGTATATGCATTTGTATCATTGTGGGCATGTGATGCTGAGAATTGTTTGGACTGTTTGTTACTTGTAGAACTCAAGTGTTTAATTTAAAATGGTAAAGTAATTATAAAGAATGCTAAAAGAATTTTATTTTATAAGAATTTAAAAAAAAATCAAAAAGATTTACAATAAAGAAGAAACCATGGAAATTTGCTTGAAACCATGACGCTGAATTTGCTTGAACCTATTGAATTCAGAACTGGACTACGTAATGGTCAAAGAATGTGTTAAGAACACATGGAGTTATAATGAAAACTTGGTTGACGTCAAAAGCGGTATGTTTATGTAATAATGGGTTTATTGATGGTGAAATGAATTTTCCTGTATAATAATAATTGGAGAGAGGAATCAGTTGGGGCTTGGACTCCCAATTTATTAATAGATAATGATATGATAAATCAAATATGGAACCGACAGTTGTGATTGATGTGCTTAAGTTGGGCTTGAGTAATTCCGTGGTGAAAGATCAAAAACTTGCACAAACTGGGTACCGTTGCCCTCGGGTTAGTCCCCATAAAATAGACGTGATTGTATTGTTGTGAGTTATAAAGTTATCTATTACCCAATAGATTCGCGTAGTCTGTTAGGAAAATAGGGAGAAATTTTTATAAGTTGCACCTGATGTCTGTTCAGTATTTTGATTAATGAAATAAAAGTGAAATACGGATAAAGAATTGAATTGAAGAATGTGAAAGGAAGTAATGGTTTTGATATGAATAAGATGTGAATTAATAGTTGGGAAATTGATTAAGAGAAAATAAAAGTAAAAAAAAAAACAAGAATTAAAGAATGATAATAAGAGAGTGGTTTATTGATAATAAGAGATGTGAAATAATAAAAGGCAAACTAAATGGAAGAACTTGAAATGATAACAAAATGGGAAATAACTTGAATGAAAATGAATAAAATGTGAATCTATAATCTCATGAGAAAGGTAATGATTTAAATGAATGTGAGTAATGAGTTAAACGAATTTAAGTACTAAAAGTAAATAAAATCTGATGCTAAAGAAGGTGAATTGATAGAAAGAATTAATGGATTTCAAAAAAAAAGGATAAGAATGAACAAATGGCTCTTTTAAACCTAAAATAAGTGCGGGTTATAACTCGGTTATGAAAATATTTTTTCTGAGTTGCTGCACAAAAGCATAATCATTAATACCTCACAAGTCATGCATTGTACTTTCTTTAGTCTTTATCTTACGAGATTCCGCTCGTGGTTGTTGTGTAACATTTTTTTTGTAAGTTTGAACGATTAAGGAAACAATTGAAGTATGAGAATATTGGAAGAAGGAAAAGAATGCTTGTGGTTTATGAAATAATCTTTTAAACTCTTCTAGTGTAAAATAAATATAAAGAAAAATGAAAGAGTTGGGATGAATGTATCTATTATATACCTCTAATGAAATTCATGCATGTGTTAAGTTTGTATGATTTAATTTTTTTTGGGATTAGTATAACTGTGCGATTGGCTTTGTGAGAAAGGATAGTTAGTGTATAGTTGCAGTTGATTTTGTGAGTTGGGATCTAAGCTGAACTTGATTATAAAATTTAATATTTGAGATTAACAGGTTTACATGTAATTTGGGATAATCCGATTTATAGACAAAATTTTGCCGAAATTTTTAAGATTTATACTTAGATTATTTGGTAAATCAAGGAGTTAATCTCTTATAAGAATAAGTAAAAGAATTCAAAGGAATATTATAGGAGGAAGAATTATCATGTAGGGATCACGTGCCTCGGATCGAAGGCATGACATATTATACATTCTTAATATAAATTTTTTGAAACTTGCAGGAGAAAGTGATACAAATTCAGGCAGAACAGTGTTATACCATTGAGTTTGGAAGAACTGTCAAGAAAAGTGCTAAAGCCAAGGCCAGGCTACGTGAAATGACTTGGCTTGAGACCTTCTTCATTTCATAAGAACACCACTACATTTACCAAGACCAATGAGTATGTGAGGCATCTTGAGATGCAGATAGTAGGGTTTCAACAAGCAAACAAGCAAAATGAGAAGATGACAGTGAGCATCATGGAATTTTTGAAGGGCCAAGGATTTAATGGTCATTTTGGGAGTGGAGATTATTCATCTACTAGTGAAGACTCTATCTGGTTAATCGTTTTATATACCTAATTTTGCATAATAATTATTTTTGTAAGTCACTATTAAACATGTTATAACCGTCTAACATAAATGAAACGATAACAAAGTTGTTAACTCATAGCACATGCACGAAAAAGTTCAGGCATTGGCGCTAACACCTCCATAGACACTAGGATGTAAAGATAGAAAAGTGTGCTATGAACAACATATTGCAGTGTAATTCTATTAATACAACAAATCAACAAATAAATATTGAACATGGACATCTAATTTGAACTTGTGATGCAAATCTTTCTCTTACTTATATTTGATTACGAAATTAAAATATTTAATTTTATAAATATGATTAGTGAAAATTTGACTTGGTTCTTCTATTGTATTTGCAAATTGGATATGCATTAAGTTGGTAAAAATCATTATGGACAAAATATATTGGTTTTGAGATTTGGTAACTTTTGTTTTATTTTATCCTACATTGATATGGATTTGGAGATTGGATATGCATTGAGCTTGTGGGGATTATTTTGAACAAAACATATATTGGTTTTGAGATTTGGTAACTTTTGTTTTATTTTATCGAATATTGACATAGATTTGTATTTATTTTCAGTTGGTTGTAGTGTTTGATGTACTCTAATTGGCTTTGTCAGACATGTTTTGTTTTTTATTATATACAAGTTGGATTACTTGTATTTACATTTTTAGATATTGTTAAATGATTAATCTAGATATATTATTAATTGAACATGTAGTTTTATGAATGTATAAATTTAGAAATATTTTATATTATACAGGTTAAATGGTTAAACATGTATACATATTTTTAAAAAGTACTCTTCACGACAAAATAGATCACAAATGAAAGTTTTTAATGACAAAATTAATAACTTATTTTCGTCTCAAAAAACATTTTTAATTGCAATTTGTGCTATTTGCGATGGTTTTTTTCGTTACCAAATATAACAGTTTGCAACAAAAATATATATTTTTGTCACAAATTACAACCTTCCCTGATGAAAAATATTTGTCGTCGAAATTTTGTGACAACGACCTTTCGTCACTAATATTACATTACGCGACAAATTATTTCGTTGTCTTAAAATTCTAATTCGGAACGATAATAGTGGTCAATCGATGAAAATTATTCATCGTTAATACTATCATTTGCGACAAACTTATTTGTCGCCATAAATTTCTATTCAAAATTATTATAATTTTTAACGACGAATTTTGTACGTAGACGACAAGTTTCTTCTAAAATATGCGACAAATATTTTTGTCGCTATATTTTTTATTGGGCGACAAAATAATAATTTCGTTGCGAATAGGAATTTGCGATGAGATTATAGCGACGAAATGAGCGACGAAACGTTTTCGTCTCAATTGGTTTTTGCGACGAAATTACCCCTTTTGAAGGCGAATTTGTTGTCTTTAAAGCACAAATTTCTTCCAGTACAAAGAGTTTTTCTTTAAAGGAGGTTCCATCTGTTATCTTGTAAAGTTGGGGTTATTACTTGGAGTTTACGTGCCTCGAATTCGGGAGTGTGACAGATACCATCTCTGTCACATCCTATTTTTATAAATGGTAACCGTGACTGATCAATGAGTCAAGCTCACTCGTGGCCTACTTTTTTTATACAGTTTAAGAATTTTCAAAAACATTATTTAGAATGGTTTAGCGGAAACAGGAATTTACAAACATACCTAGAGCCAAACTAGTGTTATGAAGTATCTCAACTTTACAAACGAGGAACTATGTACACAACATTTACATCTAAATATAATTAGGAACACGCGTCTTGACTAACACTACAAAAAAGATAGTTTCTTTTCTTTGACTGCCAGGCATTCACCTTACCCTGAAATACTACAATATCAATTTCATAACTACAAAACTTGTGTGAGTGCACATATAAATCAAAGTTACAGGTTTGCCATGGAATATCAACTTTATAGTATAAGAACATCTCGTCAGGCCATTTTTTCAAAATCAGGAACATTATTTTTCATAAACATGTTACAGGCAATAAGCCCTAGCAATTACAGGCAAAAAAGCCCTAGCAAGTTTTCATAAACAGGTTACAGACAATAAGTCATAGCAGGTTTTCATAAATAGGTTATATGCATTAAGCTCTGCATACGATGATAAGCTTATAGCTATGTCAAAATTACGTAGGGAGCGACCCCACAACCCTTTTTGCTATGATATCATAACCACTAATCAGTTGGCCATGATCCCATCTTTATACACCTTGCTGTTCAACACCCTAGTGACCAGACTAATACTATTCATGCTATCATCATATATCCATTTTCAAAATGGTCTCAACAGGATATTCATATATTTCTCAAAACATAAATAGGCACATTTTTCACAGATATATTCACGACAAGAAAATCGCACCAAGAATCATCATTTTGTGCGAAGATAAGAGAGTTTGCATCCAAAACAAAGCAGAAAACTGAACTAACAAAGATATATGTGACACACTTAGTTTTAGTGAGAAATCATTCAATCAATCCTGACCGAGCATATCCAAATCTAGGTAAATACATAAAATACTGATTTTAGTAAAGTTCTTGTAGTCAAGTTAACCTATTCTATTTTAAGCATGTATTAAAGTCTAAAATTTTCATTTCTATAAGAATTTATTTCTTCTTAAGTTTTAATAAAACTCATTTAAAAACTTATAATATGTAAATCTCGTAGTTTGAATTATCCTATTTTGAAATTCTCTAAAATTTTTATTTTTACTTTAAAATATTTTATCGAAATCGTAACTTTTATAAGAAGAAAATTTATTATTAAAATTATGCAAAATACTTATTTTCAATAAAACTTTACAATTTCGTTATTTTGGTGAATACTTGTTTATTTTATTAAAGTCTTACTAAAACTCATAATGTACAAAATTTTTAGAAAAACATCTTTACTTTAGTCAAATTATTATGCTAATCTAATTATAGTTTAAATTGTTTAACAAAATTCAAGCTTCTAATAAAGCATATCAAAACTAATTAAATTATTAATTTTAGTAACAACTCTCATAATTTTGTTATAATTCAAATCCAATTTTGCCTTCATAAAATGTTTTGCATTAAAATTTTCAATTAAAATTAATAATAATATCAAAAATAAGAAAATAACAACCTAGTTAGTATGCAAAATAAACAGCAACCCAAATCAGCCATGAATCACCTAACAGAATTGCCATGAATCACCTAACAAACTAGGTGCTAAGTGTTACAGTTTTTTCGTCAAATTTCGGTGCATTCGTTTGGGCAATTTGTGCGTTGGTTTTGATGGTGGTTTGCGACTACATGAAGGTGGCCACGAGGTGGTGCTAACTAAACTTACAGCGTTAGAAATGGTGCATGAAGGTGGCGGTTGCAGGTCGCTGAAGTTGGCTCAAAGAAACTAATTTTTGAACTTCAACAGAGAGATTCTTGGTGGGGGTGCAGAGGTGGTTTGGGGTGGCTGTGGTGGTGTTGGGATGGCTCTACGGTGGTTCTAGGAGTGGTGGGTGACGGTGGCATGGTGGTGGCAGTGGGTAGTCTGGGAGAGAATGAGAGGTGCCGAGATGGAAGGGTGGCGTGGCAGCGGTGTTTTTGGGTGTGGATGGGTTGAGGTGGTTTGGTGGTGGGTTGGTGGTGTTGATTGGTGGCTTGGGTGGTGGAGAGATGGAGGATTAAGGGTGATGCAGTGGTGACATCATGTGCAATGGTGGTGGTGTTGGGAGAGAGGGGGAGAGATATATGCCGAGAGTGCAGAGGGACGGGGAAGAGAGAGAGAGAGAGAGAGAGAGAGAGAGAGAGAGAGAGACGGCATGGAGATTCTGGTGGCATGGTGGTGACCGACGTTGACTGATGACGGCGCCGGTGGAGGTCCGACATGGGGAGGGGCGTGGCGGAGCTGTTGGTGGCATGGGGGGTTGCGTTGTCCCAGAGAGAGAGAGAGAGAGAGGGGTGAGACCAAAGGGCGAGGGGGATCGTCGGAGGAGACGCGGCGGCGAACGGCGGCACTGGCAGTCGCAGCACTGTGGCGAGCTCCTAGTTGCTTCTTCTTCTATGATATAAAAAAATTTAAAAATTTAGATATAAACTTTTAATATATTTTTGTGAATTGTTGTATAATTAAAATTTTTATTGAGATTTTCTATTTATTTTATTGTGGTTTATTGATTACCGATAATTTTTAAAAGATGTGAATTTAAATTTCATAAAATTCACAAAATTTGAGATAAAATTTTAATGTTATGTTATAATTTATTGTGCAGTCAGAATTTGCATAATTTTTTTTAACTATACAATAATTTTTTTTTCTCGGTCTTTGATTATCTAAATTTTTAATTGATGTAAATTTTTGGGCTCAATTTTTAAAATTAAATATAAGGCCTTGTTAGGAATTTAATTCTAGATCTTTTGTGGTTTACTTCTCTTTATTTCTTTTTTTAATCTAAAAGTCAGGTGTCACAAAAATTTTATGCTAATTTTACGAAATTGTTTCAAAATCAATATTTTATATCGAAAAATTCACACAGGAGGAATTATACCGCAATAAACAACACGTGTTAATTTGCATGCATGCGAATTGATCGCTTTATACCCAAATTGACACATGTCCTTCCCAATTGCTTATATATATCCCATATATGAGTATGCATAAAACAAAACCACAGTCGGAAGCCCCATCAACCACGTAGCCACGCTAGACTGCCACCACTGCCTACCACCTCACCACTCCCGTCACCGACCATCACCGGTGAACCCCCTCTCTCCCTTTCTCTCCTCTCTCAGGTTCTCTCTCTCACTCTCTCTCTCTCTTGGTCTCCCTTTTCCCTCTCTTGGTATCTCTCCCCCTCCCTCCTCACCAAACCACCATCACTAGAGACACCAACCACCAACCACCAACCACCAACCATCGAAGATCACCACCACCACCACCTCCTGATGCCATCCCACACCAGCCACCATCACCATTCACTACTATCATCGTCGCCATTCTCTTCTCCACTCTCGGCTGCTCCTTTCCAACTACCACCACTCGCTGCTTAACACCACCCCCAAAGCACCACGCCACCTTCACAACACCACCATGACACACCATCGCTACCCCCAAACCACCTTAGAACCACTAGCTCACAAACCTTTTCCTTCGAAAAATTCAGAAAATGATTTTGCCGAACCACTTTTGGCCACTCAAAGATGCCACAACGGTCCACCGTATTTGCCGCAAAAATCATGTATTGTGAGGACTCGATTCCAAACCCTAGTATTAATGATGGTAAACCACAAGGTCATAGGTCACCAAAAGGTTAGGAACCCTAATACGGTCCAAAACCATAGAGAGACCTAACACCCGAGAGACAAAACCCTAATGTACGAAGAAAACTCCTAACATCTTAAAATAATTTACTTATCATGAATTATTAATTTAAAAACTATAAAATCTCATAAAAGGGTAAAATTATCATTTTACCCCTAAGACATAAGAAAGTCTTAAAAATTCAAAACTTGACACTTGGACACCCTAAGTTAAAAATTCAAATTAAAATAAAGAGTACAAGACAAAATAACAATAAAATAACAAAAATGCCCCCAAGTGGTTGGCTATGCCTAGTTATGTGTGCCTAAAAATCACTTTTTGCATTTTAAGTACAAATTAAAAAAAAGTACAAATCAAGCATTATTATGATTCAAAAATATTCAAACAAGTAATATTAATAATAATATAATAATTTATGTTAACAAAAGTAAATAAATTATTATTAAAGCTTTTACAGACCTAATAAAGCCAAAATAATACATATAGTCAAAATAACTTAAAGTGACTTAATTGCCTATACTTAATTAATCAATTGTTTTCAAATTTATAATAAATTATAAAAATAATAAATTAATCATAAATTTACTAAAATAATTCATTTAAATAGGTAAGAAGATTAAAAAGATACGTCAAATTAATTTTTGAAGCACTTTCTTAAACAATGTAATACCAAAACATCTCCAAACAAGTAATTAAAGAAAAATTCAAAATTTTGAGCTTTCCAAACAAGCCCCAGCTGAAATCCCTTTGAAAATTTTCATCTCAAATCTCTTAATGAGAACACACATCCCATGCAACCAATCAAAATTTAGATAATTCAAAAATTACTTACACATTAATCACGAAATTGACTACCAAATTTCTCTATAAAAAAAGACCTAATTTCCTCCATTTCTCCTATCCATTTTTTGGTCAAGTAAGAGAGAAAAACACTAGAAAATCTTTGAAGTTCTCCAAGGGAAGAAAAAATAAGAAAGAAGAAGGAATGAGGAGAAACCAAGAGGAGGCGCTAGGAAGGTCCCTAAAGGTGTACAAAGTAAGTCATTTCATCATTCTGCCTAGAGACCCACCTACAAGGTAAGAAAACTTCTAAACTTACAGATCTTTCTCACCTCAAACTACCATCAACTCATCTCTAAACACAAACTCAAAAATAAGAATCAAATCACAAGCTAAAAAGGCGTCATAGCAATATTTAGGGACTATTATGAACTTCTGTGACTTGCTATGTGTTTGCATGTTGTTTTGTTTGAGTATCATGATATATCTAAGTTCTGGGATTTTGATATTTGAATATACAAACAATGCATGCAAAGAAAATGAGATAAAACATAACATGCACTATGCTATGGAGGCTAGATCACAACATGACCTGAGATTTGAAGTTTTTAGCTCTCTGTATTGATTTTTGAAAACTCATAAATAATTCTAGAAAAATCTTCTGAGTATGTGCCTTATGTCAAAACTTTGATATTTGTGTTTGCTTTCATCTAAAATTTGTTTGAACTGATTTGAATGCATAAAACTCGAGATGTGGCTTTTCTACCAAAACATGTTCTTTTCAGATCAGTCTGTATTGCAGAGTTAAAAATCATATTTTCAAACATGAACGGAGCTTAGGTGTCTTCAAGAAACTTGTAACCAACATGTTTATCTAGCTAGCTTCCAAAAATGAGTTTGATACCTTTGAAACTCTCTATTTATATTTAATGATCAAAGTGGATTTATGTCACATGTTTTTGTGTAGTCCAAAACCTCTGTTTTTAATGACCTATTTCAAATGTGGTCTTCATGAAAAATGTTAAAGACATTTCAATTTAGTTTATGTCCAAAACTCAGGTTTATTAGCCTTTGTTTGGTTCCACAAATAAGTTTTGAACTCTCTGTAGTTTCTGTTGAAAACCCACCTTTGCCGAGTGTTATGACGTTGTTTTGACATATTTTCTTAATTAAGTTATTTCTAGAATATTCTTTTAAGAATCACCTGAGCACTCTTCATGAGAATTGTAGAGGACATCTTGAACTAAAACATATCTAAAATTAAGAGAAAGAACCTGTTTTGATGCCTCAAACCTGAGACCAACTGAAACTCATTTCGGAGTAAATTTCTAAGTGTTGTTGAACTATTTTTGCTTGCATAGACCAAACTTGTTTTAATTCAATTATATGATGAAAAATGATATTGCCACGAGATTAGAACCATGTTTTGAAAAGTTGTACCTTACGCATTGAGTGTTTTACCCATGCTTTAAGTACTTGTACTGCATGCTATGTTGAGTTGTACATTTTGCCATGCTTAATTGCATATCATGCTATGATTAGTTGTACTTCGGGATATATGTTGTAATACTGTGAGCATTGCCATGTTGCATCTGAAGCATGTTGGGGTTCATGTTGTGCAAGTTAGTATCGTTGTGTTATCGTGGGTATTGGGTGTGCCTTTGGAGTCTATTACCCTTTGATTCTAGGTCTAGGGCGTCTCTAGTGTGTCGGGTTTTGTGAAATTTCTTGGGATGAATTTCCCATGAACACCCTGGGTGCGTCCCCGATGTATTGATATTGATTATAATATAAAATTATTGGGGACCATGGGTTTGCCGCTAGGATTCTGATTTCTGTACTTTAGACTTTGGGTTGACACTAGGGAAAGCAACATGAGTCTTAAGGTGGGACGAATCGATTATTTTGATCATTGAATCTTGTTTCGCCCGAAGGCTGGCACCGGAACCCATGCCGTTGTAATTGAATAAAACAACAGGGGCATGAAGCCCGACAACATGGTTATTATTCACGAGGTGCAATGATGGCTTTAGTGATCACATTGTCCAGAAAGTCTACTGTTGTAATTCCTGACGTGGAATTCATGTTTCCGTTCTTGGAGTATGATTGGGTTGGGCACTTGCATTGCAATGTCATTACATCCTATGCACGATTAGTTGCTTCATATTTTTTTGGATGAATTGATTGTAACATAAAAGAAAAGAAAATTTATAACTTTACAAGTGGCACACCTCAAGAAATTACAAAGAGCCAACACTGCACAAAAACCAAACCAGGAGCCCCAATCATAACCAAAAGTAATGAGGAGGGATCTTAGCTTAAGCCCAAACAAAACAAAAAAACAATACTAAGATTGTGACGCCTCGTCTTCCGGGCACGTTAGGACATACATAAGTATAAATAAATGGGATATTCTAGCAATTCATTCAAAGTTACCTAGCATAAATATTACATCATTAAGAGTTTCGAACTAATCACAAGTACATTGTGATGCCCCGTCCTTCGAACACGTCGGGACATATATAAATATAAATAAAGAGATATTCTAGCGGTTCATTCATATTTATATACCTTAATTATTACATCATAAAAGAGTTCTGGACTGTTCAAAATTACATAACTATTACAGTTTCACCAAGAAATTTTAAAAATTACACTAAGCACGAGAGAACTGAATATGAGAACAAAAGTAGAGGCCTCGACTCCTCAGAATGCATCAGCGAAATCCATGTGTTCTTGGAACTCATCCTGTTCTTTAAACTCTTCTTCTTCCTCTGAGATGACTTCCTCCAAGAACTCCTCCACTCCTGTGGCATGAATGTTTGAGCCAAGGTCCAGAAGCAAAACACTTTAACCTTCTAACTAACCTCACGGCGCAAAATTCACCACAACACATCATATAACACTAGTACAGTTTATAGTCAAGGAAACAGATAAATTTATGGCAGAATTGAAAATAGGTCTATAAACATGCGTGTATGAAATGCAGATGCCCAACCCAACATGCACCTAGATTATAACAGGAATTCCACACCAAGAATCACCAGAGTAGACTTGATGGGACTTTGATCACCAAACCAATCCTCACCTCGTTGCGAATAGTAACCACGTCGTTGGGCGTCATGCCACAGCTGTTTTACTCAATGGCAACGGTGTGGGGTGGGCCAACCAATTATCAGTCACCCTTATCCAGGCCAACAATTCCCACCTTAAGAACTAAGATGCTCATTTGGCGTCAACCCAAAGTCTAAATCATCTAACCGAAATGCTAGCGACGAACTCATTGCGCTCAATAATATTCATCATAAACCATTTTAAACACCGGGGACACGCCTACGGTGCACAAGGGAAATTCATCCCAAAATATTTTTGAAAATGGCAACCAAGGATGCGCTAGACTTAGAATCATGAAAGACAACTCAACATAACTCATCCCGATTATAAATCAACCAATCAAATTCTGAGTGGCACCATTATGTTCCTGTACATCAACATTCCCGATCACAACGGTGTATAGCGACAGTTCGGCTCAAGACGTGATATGGCTCAGGACATACATGGCCGAAAAGTAACATCCAATTTAATAATCTGAATGGCACCATTACGTTCCCGTACGTTAGGTTCCCGTACATCAACGTTTTCGATCACTACGGCGTATAGCGGCAGTTCGACTCAAGTCATGATATGGCTCAGGACGTAACACGGCTCAAGACATACATGGCCCAAAGTTATCATACTCGACACAACAATCTGAATGGTACCATTACATTCCCGTACGCTAGGTTCCCGTATATCAGCATTCTCGATCACTACGGTGTACAGCGGTAGTTCGGCTCTAGACGTCATATTACTCAGGACGTAACACGGCACAAGACGCACATGGCCCATTGTCAACACCCCTACATCAATCATATTAAGATACAACTTAAAACATACAAGGGGTAACCCACAAGATGCTTCTAGTGCCACAATCACAATGCTCATGGTATAACAACTTATATTCTGAAGCACAACTAACAATGGCATGCGTTCTAATCATCATATATTCACAAATAAACACTAATCAATTAATTATCATATAAAACTTGGGTCTCCTAGCAAAGGATACTCAAATCACACATAGCAATCATAAGGCTAAATATCAAGTATTAAATTAAAAGAGCCGATAAAGTTTTGGGGTACTTAGACTTGGAATCAAGCTATGATTTTTATACACCATTTAGATAAAAATATTTTCTACAACTCTCATGTTTAACACCAAGGCCAAAACCTAAGGCAAATGGGTGAACAAAACATACTAAGCAAAAATGGTTCAGCACTTTTGTTAAGATTTTACCAAAAATATGCTTTTGTTCGTCTCGGTTTTGGGGTATCATATCAAGTCCAAATGAGCCCATTTTTTAGTATGTTCTATTTCAACAAGTATTTTACAAGTTTCATGTTTAGAGATAAGGATAGTTGTTTGGAACAAGTTAAACATTTTGGATATTTTAGAAAATAGGTTTTGTCAGCCACAAAAACTCAGCAGAGCCGATTTTGGACAGAGGGTTTGAAATGGTTTTGGGGAATCTTCCCAAGGCTTTAAGGTCTGATTTTTGGGCATAATATACTTCAATATGCTAGTTACAATGTTCATGTAGACCACTTTTGGAATAGGTCACTAAAAATATGGATTTTGGGCTACACAAAAATATGTGACAGAAGCTAAAACTCAACAAAGCCTTTCAAAGGGATTTTGACCTAACGAAACTCACTATTTTGTGCTTATGTTTGGTGGCTAGATAGATATACATGTTATCTACAACTTTCATGTTTTGATCAAAGTTCGAATATCATTATAAATTAGGATTTCCAAGTCGGTACTGTTGACTGGTTGAAAAATGACACACTTTGGTAGAATTGCAATATGTTGAGTTCTAGTTATGAAAATGAGTTGAAACCAACTTTGAATGAAAGATAACACAAAAATATAAATCTGGACATAAAGAACATGTTTAGATCAATTTTCTACATTGAGTTATGGCGTTCCAAATCTCAGGGCAGAAATATCAAAGTTCTCAAAAATTAAGCCTCGTAGGTTTCAAGTCTTCTACTTATACCATGTCAAGTTTTTGTTGTATTTCTTTGCATGCTTGTGTTTTAGACTTTAATATCAAGGCTCCAGAACACTTAGAGGTCATTAAACTCAAAGATAACATCACACAACAACATCTCATATCATTCATAAACAAAACATCTCCTAATTTGTTACTACGACGCTTTTTCAGTTTGATTTTGGTTCTCGATTCTTAGAGTGTTTAAAAGAATGTGTTGGGGGATATTTTGAGGGATCTTAGACACAAGGTTTAGAGCTTTTACTTACTTGTTTGAGAGCTTAAAGGACGGCGGCATGGAATGACTTAGCTTTAAAACAAAACACCTCTCCTTGGTTCCTTTTTCTACTCCTCCTTTCTCCTTCTTTTTCTCCCTCAAACTTATAGAACACTTCAAGAATACTCAAATCTAGTTTCCTCTCTCTATATGCATGAAATATGAAGGGGAGAGGGAGGGTATTTGGCTTGGTTTATATAGGGAAGAGCTAGGGAACATGGAGGACACAAAAGGTACCATTAAAAGACTTTTTCTTCTTTCTTCACATGGCTCATTTAATTTAGTTCAAGCTTTGAGGGAACAAATTCAGATTTGGAAAAGCTAAAATACAGTTAGGGTCAGTTTGGGGGGACAAAAATCTGATCTCCCTTCAATCAAGGGATTTTTCTTGATTTTCGTGCCCCTTTGTACAAGAAAATATATTAAAAGTTAATTTGATGTATCGTTTTGGTATTTTTTTCTACTAAGATCTATTATTTTAGTATGTTTATGAGAAATATAGTATTTTTTTGTATTATCATAGTTTTTATAGTAATTAATTAAATAAATATAGTCTTTTAAGTCAAATTAAGCTATTTTGGTAATATATAACTTTTTAACTTATTTTGTTGTGTATGAACTTCAATAATGATTTGTTTACTTTTGTTGACCTATAACACTATATTATATGTATATTACTTGTTCAACAAGTCTTGGATCATCATAATTCTTAATTTAATACATTTTTTATCATTTTAAGCTAAAAAAAGAGTAAAAAGTTACTTTTTGCACACTTCCCAAGGTGGTTGGCCACTAAGGGATATTTTTTGCATTTTTAATGTTATTTTGTCTTTTACTACTTAATTGTACTTAAATCCTTGATTTAGGGTATCTATATGTCAAAATTTAGATTTTTAAGACTTTTTGCTGTACTAGGGGTAAAACAGTCATGTTACCTTATTTATGAGGGTTTTTGATTTTTAATTCATTATTTTATGATATTTAATTCATTTAGAATGCTGGGAGACTCTTCGGGTGTTAAGGTTTTGTTGCCTGAGTTTTGAACCTTTGGGGTTTTCAGGCCGAATTTAGGGTTTTCAAATTGGGTTAGGGTTTTGAACCTCGTCCATGCTCTATTGTCTTATGGACTATCCGCCACTAATACTAGGATTTGGGCTGGGTCTTTGCACGGGTCGTTATCAATCGGGTTGTTACAACTATGGTCCGTACCGGGTCGTTACATACATAACGTTTATAGTTTCACAAATGATTTACAAAAATTACAATATGCGCTAGGAAATTGAACAAAAAGAACAAAAAGAGAAGACTTAAAACTTCAGCAAGCATCATCAGAATTCTCTTACTCTTGGAACTCACCTTGGTAATCGTAGCTTTCGTCTCATTTGGGGACCTCATCTTCAAAGATATCCTCTTCCTCACTTGTGGCATGAATGCCATGAGCCAAAATCTAGTAGAAAACACTTTAAACCTTCTAACCAATCTTGCGGCACAAAATTTTCTACAATGCATATCATTTAACACTTAGTAGATATTAAGGTCAAGGAGAGAGACGAATTTAACAATTATATCATGATAGGGAGACAAGTGAATAAACACACAAATATGTGATGCTATGAATGCATTGTAAATGCCCAACTCGACATTCACCCAGAATTATAACACAAATTTCACGCCAAAAATTACCAGAGTAGATTTTATGGGCAATTGATCACCAAACCTATTTTTGGGCCTCGTTGCGAATAGTAAATCTATTGTTGGGCTTCATGCCACAGCCGCTTTACTGTAAAATGGCAACAGCGTGGGGGTTCACATTCTCCAGACCAACAAAGAATCATTTTGTGCACTTATCCAAGAACCCACCTTAAGATCTGGGATGGTCACGTGGTGTCATTTCAAAGTCTAAGTTGCTAGAGATAGAATGCTAGCGACAAACCCATGGTGCCTAACAAGTTCTATGATAAACAATTTTCATACACTGGAGACGCACCCAGGGTGTACACATGGAATACATCCTAAAACATTTACACAATCGGTAACCAGGGACGACGCTCTAGACTTAGAACCGAGAAATAGAACAACTACAACATATCCTAACCCATAGTGGTATATACAGGATGGACTCTGACATGCCAAAATATAAATTTGACATTACCCATGGTGTACAACATGCATCTCAAATACAATTACTTATAGCATGGGATTAAACTAATCATGGCATAGCACATGGTATGACTCATTAAAACACTAAGTACAAGCATATGAAGCATAAGTTACAATTCTCAAGACTTGGTTAAAACTTTATAGCATGGATTCTAATCATCATATAGTCACTCTAAAACATTAATCATCCAATTTAAATCAATTAAAACATCTACTTCAAGTCTCACAACAAAGACATGTTCAACCTCACACTTAACAACTTAAGGGCCAACTTTTAAGTATTAATTTAAAAAGGACAACAGTGTTTAAGGGTACTTAGGCTTGGAGTTACGTTTTGAATTTTGGTCACCATTTAGATAAATATATTTTCTACAACTTTTATGTTTAACGCTAAGGTCAAATCCTAAGGAAAATAGGTAAATAAATTAATATAAGTGAAAACAGTTCAACATTTTACAGAGAAAAGTACATAAAAAGGGTTTTAGTTGGTCTCGATTTTGGGATACCAAAATAGGTCCTACAGGTCTGATGTTTATATATGTTCTAGTTTAATATGTCCCCTACAAGTTTTATGAATAGTTCTCAGGGTAGTTGTTTGAAACAAGTTAGAGAAATAAGCCATTTTGCAAAATAGGTTCAGTTAGTCATAAAACACACAGCAGAACCTGTTTTCAACAGAGTTTAAAAATTATCTAGAGGATCATTCGGGGTTGTTGGGTCTGATTTTTAGAAAGAAACTAGATAAATATGTTACCTACACTTGTTATGAAAACCACTTTTGGAGTAGGTTACTAAAAGTATGGGATTTTGGTTGCACAAAAACATGTGACAGAAGGTTTTGTTACTCACAAATCCACAATAGTGACTTTCAGAGGTGTTTTGACCTATCCAATCTCAATATTTTAGGTTCATGTTTAGTGGGTAGCTAGATATACAAGGTATATACAATTTTCATGTTTTGACCTAGGCTTAAATCTCGTTTTAAAATAAGATTGCTAGGTTTGCAATACAGACTGGTCTGAAAGTGACACACTTTGACAAAAAATGTTATATCTCAAGTTCTATTAATTTAAATAAGTTCAAACAAATTTTGTATGAAAGATAACATCAAAATATAGGTTTATATATAAAGAACACACTCGGATCAGTTTTTTATATTTAGTTATGACTTTTCAAAAATCGGGACAGAGAGATTAGGTTAAAATGCTCAAAATTCAGGCCTAGTCACCTAGCTCATAGTATGTTAACATATGGTATATATTCTTTGCATGCATGTGTTTTTGACTTAAATATCATTGTTCCAGAGTCATCAAATTCAAAAATAGCAACATGCAACCATACTTAATAACATACCAAACATGAACAATCCCTTTTTTTTTATCTCTACAATGCCTTTTTGATTTGTTTTCGATTTTTATTCTTAGATGTGTGTTATGAGACGCGTTGAAGGAGATTTTGGGTGATATTGAATAGAGAGTTTAGATGTTTTAGTTACTTGTTTTGATGCTCTATTGGGGGAAGGATGATATGACTTGGCTTTAATGTACTCCTCCTTGATCCTTCTAACTCCTCCTTCATTTTTCTTTCCTTCTTTCTCTTTCAAACTTGTATGAACTCTCAAGAACTATGAAGATCTGAACTCTCACTCCTCTTAGCCGAAAATAAAAAGGAGGAAGGGTGGTGTTTGGTCTTCAATTTATAGGGGAAGGAGTTAGTGGGCTTAATGATGTTTGTAAGCTTTATTTTGAATCTCTTTTTGCTCCATTGGTTGCATGGCATGGGAAAGGCATTAGAGACTTACATTTTCAGATTTGGGGCAGGTGGAATTTTGGCTAGGTCATTTTGGGGAAGACAAAAATCAGACTTTGCATTAATTTGGAGTTTAAACTAGGTATTGGTACCATGCTGTGCAAAACAATGCTTTAAAAATTAATTTAGTCTATCTTTTTGGTGTCCCTACCTACTAAAGCATATTATTTTAGTAAGTTTATAATTAATTTAGTATTTCCATGAATTATTATGACTTTTATAGCAATTGATTAAATAGATGTAAGCTTTTAAGTTAAATTAGCCTATGTTTGACTAAGTTTTTTTTAGAAATTTTTTGCTTAAAAGTCTTCAAAAAAGATTACTGGTTTAGTCTAAGTTGACTTTTTTTACATCTTTTTACGTTTACTTTTTTTATAAATAAGTCAAAAATTCAAAAAGCCTAGAAAAAAAGATAGTCCAAACACAAGCTTAAGTTAGTTTGACAAGATGTGACTTTTTGACTTATTTATGCGTAAAAACTTCAATAATAATTTATTTACTTTTATTAGCCTATATTATTATATCATTATGTATATTACTTGTTTAAATAATCTTGGGTCATAATAATGCTTGATTTGTATTTTTTTTTCATTTTGAGCTTAAAAATGCAAAAAGAGATTTTTTGGGCACAAATTCCAAGGTGGCTAGACACTAGGGACATTTTTGTTATTTTTATTGTTATTTTGTCTTTTACTACTTAATTGTATTTAAATATTTGATTTAGGATGTCCATATGTCAAAATTTAGATTTTTAAAACTTTTTGGTGCACCAAGGGCAAAATGATCATTTTACCCCAATGATGAAAATTTTTATTTTTAATCTAATATTTTATGTTATTTACTTAATTTAGATTTTTGGGAGTCTTCTCTGGGTATTAGGGTTTTTGCCTCCTGAGTATTAGGTCTTTTTAGGATTTCTAGATCGAATTATGATTTCGGGTTGAGTTAAGGTTTTTAACCTTTTAGCGATCTAAGATTTCGTTCGTTATCCGTTGCTAATACTAGGATTTGAGCTGAATCGTTATAAAGATTAGAACCAAACAAAGTAACCCCAAGGCAACTAAAAAGTGTCAACCAAAATTAAGAGGCTCAACAGCCCTTACCAGCCAAAATAGCACCAACCTCAGAGCAATAAAGCACAGAACCCCTAGCATCCCCTAAAAAATTGGAAACTAAAGGGATGCCCATATGGATCTATAATAAGCAATCTAGTATGAAGACTCCAAAAGAGCAGTAAGCCATCCACCTGAGAAACAGCAGCCCCTGTTCGGCATAACTAGAGAGGTAAAACCTGTAGCTGCCCGAGCAAGAAAACCAAAAATGGATCCAAAACAAGGCCCACCATACAAGCTAAAACAAAACCCAAAAGTAATATCCATAACAACAAAAGAAAAAGAAAAAGAAAATTCCTAGCTCCCAAGCCACTTTGAAAGAACCACTGCATATAAAACACAAGCTGACAATTCATATGGTTAGATAAACACCTCACATCCCTCACTCAAATATTATTATATCACTTATCCCTCCAAGAGGAGGAGGTAGAAGCAAAAACTCCCCCAAACATGTATACTCCATATCCCATCGAGAGGGTAGCGAGATCTGTTGCTTCATATATATCTTCTTATTGTACTTATATCCTTTAAATTTTCATGTCTCCTTGATATATAAAATGCTGTAAGTGTTGTGTGGAGTGTGTTTTGGTGATTTTGTGTCGTGAGTTTGGAGAGTTTTTTTTCTAGTCTTTAGCTCATGGATTCATGCCACAGGTGAAGAGAAAGGAGCTGTCTATGAAGAAGATGTTGGAGGCAAACTATCAAGATCATTGATTTGAATATGATTTCTCAATTAAAAAAAATTGGATGGGCAATCGTCGAAATAAGCTCCAGATTAAATTTTTTTTGATGTCGAACGATCAAAATAAAATCCGTGCCATTATAGTTAATTTAGATATATACATTTCGGTCGTTTCTTCAATTACGAACTTTGATTCTCTGAGTTGAAGCTCTGAATAGACCTTCTACTGTATTTTTGATGCAATTCCCAAACGTTGTGTGGGATACATCCTTTAAGAACTGGTACCGGCTGAACCTGATCAATCTTAATCTTAAAAGACAACAATAGAAATTAGTTCGGCCTACCCACATATTTATAGGCTATACTAGGGACCTGTGGAGTAATTATGACATAGACTCCTAATGTGACTAAGATAAATTTTCAGCAATTTTTGCAAATATGCAAACCTTTCAGTGGTTTCTACAATTATGAAAACCTTACAGTAGTTTCTGCAATTTTTATAAAATATTCAATTACTGTTTATATCACTAAAGAACTATAACTGCACTTCTAGCCATAATATCAAGACCAATTGCATCGAGCTTCTGCTATTAAATGCTTAATTCATCTCTCCATGTTAAGATTCTCGATACTCGCTAATTAAATTTAATTACTAACAATTTAATTTAATTAATTTCTTAAAATTTTCTTAAACCCTTCCGTTTAACTTATTTATCAGCCGGATAATTAAATCCACCTGTAGGGTTTGTCTCGAGCAAAACTTATAAGCTCTCTTAAGGGGGTATCGCTAATCCCGAACAATCGGGACGTGAATTTTATCAATAATTAATATTCACCATATAATTAATACCATTATCTAACTCACCTGGACTATTGACCGTTCGAGTCTGTGTACCCCAAATGCACTAGATTGTCTGCCTGGTAAACCAACATATAATTTTCAGTCCTTTTCAGGTACTTGATTATATTCTTTTCTGCAGTCCAATGCTCTTGCCCTGGATTAGATTGATATCTGCTAACCATGCCAATGACACAGCAGATGTCGAGCTTGGTACAAAGCATAGCACACATTAGGCTTCCTATTACCAAAGCATAAGGAACCACCTTCATCTTCTCTATCTCATCAGGTGTCTTACGACATTGATCCTTGGATAGAGTGATTCTATGCCTGAAAGGAGAAACTTTTTCTTAGAATCCTGCATGCTAAAATGAACAAGAATGTCATCAATATACTTTGCTTGTGATAAGCCTAATATCCTTTGTTTTCGATCTCGCAAAAGTCTGATCCCAAGGATGTGACTGGCTTCTCCCAAGTCCTTCATATCGAACTGCCCAGATAACCATACTTTTACCGAACATAACACCCCCACATCATTTTCAATGAGCAAGATATCATTTACATAAAGTACTAGAAAGACCACCATGCTCTTGTTACGCTTTTTGTACACACATGACTCATTTGGACTTTGATAAAAATCATAAGACTTTATGGCTTGGTCAAACCAAATATTCCAAGACCTCAATGCCTGCTTAAGTTTATAAGTGGATCTCTTAAGGTTGCAGAGCATGTGCTCTTGGCCCTTTACTATGAAATCGTTTGGTTGAACCATATAGATACATTCGTCAAGACTTCCATTTAAGAAAGCTGTCTTGACATCCATTTGTCAAATTTCATAATCAAAATGAACCGCAATGGGTAAGAGAATCCAGATAGACTTAAGCATGACTACTGGCGAAAAGGTTTTCTCATAATCGATTCCTTCTTTCTTAGTAAATCCTTTTGCAACAAGCCTAGCTTTGAAAGTTTTAACCTTCCTGTTTGCTCTTCTCTTCCTCTTGTAGACCCACTTACATCCAATGGACTTTATCTCTTTAGGTGGTTCTATAAGTTTCCAGACCTAATTAGAACACATAGATTCCATCTCTAAATTTATAGCCTTTTACTAAAGATTTGCATATTTGTCTTAGAGTGCTTCATTGTAGTTACATGATTTGGTATCCAGTTCTATTGGGATCCTGTCAAAAGACTCTCCTAAGAACATATACCGATCAGGTTGATGACCAACCCTTTTACTACGACGAGGCACTACCTACGTCTGTGTTCTAACAGTAATGCGCTGTGCAGAATCTGAACCCTATGCACCATTACCCACATGCTCGTCTAGCATATTAATGGTAGCACCTTGCTCAGAATCTACACCTGTCTCGGTAATCCTCTTACTACGACGAGGCAATGGGATATCAGTGACTTGTGGTTCCTCTTCTGTTCTACTGGTATTTTCTCTTATTTTTTCCAGAATAATTTTACTTTTGGGCTTGTGGTCCATAATATAATCCTCTTTAAAAAATCAAAAATTTGTGGTAACAATGACCTTTTGATCCTTAGGATTATAAAATAAATCACCCTTCATTCCCTTGGAATACTTGATAAAGAAACAGACTTCTGTCTTCGATTCTAACTCACTTGCGTTCCCTTTTAGCACATTTACTAGATACCTCCAAATTCAAATATGTCTTAAACTAGGCTTACACCCAGTCCACAATTCTATAGGTGTAGAAGATACTGACTTAGAATGTACTAAGTTTAGAATATAAGTTGTTGTCTCTAATGCGAGTCCTTAAAACGAATCGGATAATCTCGAATAACTCATCACCGACCTTACCATTTCGTTAAGACTCATATTCTTTCTTTTTGCTATACCATTCTGTTGCAGAGTGTCCGGTGCAATCAACTGGAATATAATTCATTTTGACGACAAGTTGTCCCTAAACTCTCTAAAGTGGTATTCGCTATCACGGTCGAATTGTAGTGATTTGATACTTTTTTCTAGATGCTTCTCCGCCTCTGCTTTGAATTCTTTGAATTTCTCAAAGCATTCAGACTTACAGTGCATCAATTAAATGTATCCATACCTTGAGTAGCCGTCAATAAAATTGACAAAATACTCAAAGCCACTTTTAGCCCGAATAGTATAAGGGTTGTATACTAAAATCCATAGATTTTATTTAGTTTTAGTATTTAATTTTATTTTAATAAAATTATTTTTAAATTTTATGATAATCTTAATGAGCAATGTATGTAATATCATTTTCTTTAATGTTATGCATGATTGTCCTTTATTATGTATAGTATTTAATCTGGTGTGTAGAGTATGTCTTACACACAAAGACCAGATTATAAGTTTTTGCAGAATATAAGTTTTTGTTCACAGTTTAGATAGAAATAGACAAACCATTGGTACGATTGTAGTACAGAATTTTAGTAGGCCTGTCTTGATTACGGAAAGCAGATAATAACATCGTCTATTGTTCTAACTCGCTGTGCTAGTACACTTTGTGCGTATTGAACAGGACCACATTGGGGTAATTAATTTTATATTGACTATATAAATTTATTCACATCCTGAGGTTATTATGAGTGCTTATACTCTTAATTCTGAAATAATTATTATTTATGTATATTTAATATTCATTATTTTGATTTATTAAAGGGTGCGATCTTTTATGGGTCTTTAGTCCCGGTGAGTTAGATAGCGGTATTAATTAATGATAAATGTTAATTATTGACAGAATCCACGTCTTGATTGCTCGGGATTGACGATACCCCCTTAAGGAAGTTTATAAGTTTTGACTGGGCCAATTCCTGTGGGTGGATTTAATTATTTGGCAGTCAAATAAGTTAAGCAGAAGGGTTTAAAATTTTTTAAAGATGCTGATTAAATTAAATTATCAGTAAGTAAATTTAATTGGCGGGTATCGAGAATTTTAACGTGGTGAGATGAGTTAAGCATTTAATAACAAGATCTCAATGCAAATTGATCTTGAAATTATGGTTAAGAGTGCATTTACAATTCTTTAGTGATATGAACTATAATTTAGTATTTTATAAAAATTGCAAAAATCACTGCAAGATTTTCATAATTACAGAAACTGCTAAGAGGCTTGCATATTTGCGGAAACTGCTGGATGGGTATCTGGGTTACAAATTTTTTTAATGTTATGTTTGGTTGTCATTTATTTTGTACAGTATTTAATTTGGTGTGTAGAGTACGGCTTGCACACGGAAGACTAGATTATAGGTTCTTGCAGAATATAAGTTTTTGTTCACAGTTTAGATGAAATTGGATAAACTATTGGTACGACTGTAGCACAGAGTTTTTGTAGACTTTTCTTGATTACGAGGAATAGATAATAGCATCTTCTATTGTTCCGACTCGCTGTGCTAGTACATTTTGTGTGTATTGAACAAGACCACATTGGGGTAATTAATTTTATACTGGCTATATAAATTAATTCACACCCTAAAGTTATTATGAATGTTTATACTCTTAATCCAAAAATAATTATTATTTGCGTATATTTAATATTCGTTATTTTGATTTATTAGAGGGTGCGATCTTTTATGGGTTAATAGTCCCGGTGAGTTGAATAGCGATATTAATTATATAGTGAATATTAGTTGTTGACGGAATCTACGTTCTGATTGTTCGGGTTTAACGATACTATAGACACCCCTATTTGACATCGGGTAATCTTTAAGTGAATCTAATGATGAAAACAGGTGAAATAGTGCCTTAGTTCGATCCTCGGGAAGTGATCCAAGCTCGGTATTTGAACCCGAAACCTTCAAACCAAAGAATTTTATCGAACTATCGAAACTTGCTGTCCAAGTAAGGCGACCGCCATGCTCATTGTGACGACCGTCAATAGAACCTCTTAGAAACCCTAGCCAAAAGTGGCGACCGCCGCCTTTAACCTAGCGACCGTCAACTTACATTATGGCGATCGCCAATAGAACCATTTGGAACCTTGTTTCAATATAGCGACTGCCAACTCCAAATGGCCTGACGTGTCCCAAAACGTGACAACATCTTATTGGTTGATGAACTCTATAAATACCGAACATTTGGTAAGTTTTCAAGGACAGAATTTGAGTGAGAGGTTTTGAGAGTGAAGCTCTGCTGAGTAGCCGAGCAGTTCCAAGCTGCGACGCCGAAGCCCTGCTGAAATATCGAGATCCGAACCTCCAATGCCTACATTGAAGCTTTGGTTGAATCACCACCCGAGGATTGGCTCATCGAAGTACATTCTCGACTTGAGGATCCCCTGCTAATCTAGGTACCTTGTTTGGATCCCCGATCCTTCTAACTCAATCATCTCTCTTTTGGAGTGACCAGGTTAACTTTTAATTTCAATTTGTACGTCTCTTTTGTTTATGTAATTTACTTTGTTTATTATGTAAACTGCCTCATGTAATTTTCTTATGTAATTTGTTCATTATTTAGTCATTAACTCATTCACATTCACACTTAACATATTTGATATTTTTTTTCTTTCATTAAATCATTAATTAGTGCTTAGATATTTTGGTAATTACAACTTAATAATATTGTTAATTGTTATAATAATGCACTTACATTTATGTAAATGTAGTAATTAATACTACATTTCACATTTAAATTAAATAGTTATTTTTAATTTCTTTTATCTTTCTAGTATTAGTTTAATTTTCTTTACTAGCATTTATTTTATTTTCTTTTTTAGTAATATTAATTTGATGTCCCTTTCTTTTAAGTATTAGTTCAATATTCTTTTTTTTTAGTATTAAAAGTTTCTTTTCTTGCATTATTATTTTAGTTTCTTTTCAATGCACCAATTTTATTTTATTTTCTATTCTTATAATATTAGTTTAGTACTCCTTTTCTTTTAATGTTAGTGTTTGTCTTTTTTTTAAGCTCCATTTTTTTCTTCTTATAGCTTTATTTTCTTTTTTATAATACTTACTTTTCTTTATTAAACCCAAAAATCATAAAAAGGTCTTTAGTTTAATTTTCATTCTTTAAATGTAATTTTCTTTCCTATTTGTTTTCTTTCTCCTTTATTTTCTTTTATCTCTTTCAAAATGCAAATAGTTAGATTTCTCTTTTTTTCATTCGTTTAATAACATTTTCTTAACTTTTCATTTTAGAATGATTTTCTTTATAAACCTTTTCTTATTTTTCTTTTTCTTCAAACCTTTAAATTCTCTTTATTATGAAACCGTAATTTTCCTCAGTAAATTTTCTTTACATTTAGTATTAAATATTCACCGTATCAATGTTTCTCTAAATCTATGTTTTAATATGCATGCTTTTGGTTACTTTGAAATCACGTTTAAGATAGTTTAGTTTATTTCTTACTAACAATTCATGTTTAGGTAATTTTAACGATTTCTAACATATTTTTGTTATTTTATTTAAATCATGCTAGTTTAGGTTGTTTTAATAATATTGCATACGGCTGTGTTCAATGTATCCTTTAGTTAAAAATTACATGCCGTAGGACTTAGGAATTCATTCCTCTATTTGTCTTAATTTCGAATGCTATGTACATATGTTATGTATTTTTCATATTTAATTTTGAATGTTCTCTCTTTGCCTCAATTTTTTTTATTTGCATGCATTTGAGAAATTCTATTAAAGAACCAATGATGATTAGTAGAGGCCAACCTTATAATTGGGCGAACGGGGTGCCTAACACATTTCCCGATTCGTATCTTAGCCTCGGAACCATTTTTCTCATGTTAACGTTTTCAAGACCAGTAGCCATTTTGTTTTTCTCAAAAATTAAGTGGCGACTCTATTTCCAACAAAAAAGGGTTTTCAAAATTTGTCTTTTAAAGTGTTAAAATATTTTCTAAATATTTTTGAAATCCCTTATTTTTGACTATTTTTCAAAAATCTCTAAATTCCAACGCCACAGTATTTTTTGGCGACTCTGCTGGGGACTGGTTTTCAAAATCAAATATGAGGGCTAGACTTGAAAGCATCATGGTTTCTTAATAAAATTTTTTATTTTCATTTTCGCATGCATATGCATTATTCTTCAAACCCACTGCCTGGTCGACCCGATGCCTCGATCGTTTAACCGTTTTCGGGATTGTTGGGAAGACGGGTAAGTCTTACTGACTGCATGCTTTTATAGGTGCAGTAAAAGAGTTCGGACGTACTATTTGACCGTGTCCTGCACCACTCTAGGCATGGGAGGTATATACCCGGCTCTATTCAGAAGATACCCTGTTCGATTGACTAAAATCGACCTTTTGCATATAGTGGACTTAGAACTCTCCTTTAGGTGCTATTAACCCTGTTAGGATTATGTGTTTTTTTTATTGTATGTTTTGCTTACGTATTGTTAGGATTATTCGTCCGAATTAGGTTAGTTCCTTTCCCGGGTTCGGCACTGGTTTTCTTTTATCCCTTGTTGATTAGGTTAGCTTTTATTTCGAGTTTTTACCTGGGCCTTGTTCCTCACCATGTTCGGTTTTCACACCATAGTCTTCTTCTCGGGGGCATGCCCGTGTTTCGTTTTAAGGCCTCTAGGGTAGTTTCTCTCTCCTTTGGTTTCTTCCCAGGTTGTTAGTTTCTCCACCTTTGTTTAGGCTCATTTTTTTCAAAACTCTTGACATACCCATGAGAGTTAGTCCTTTTTTCTTACTGTTATACTGCCTGTTTTTCGTTAGAATCCTAGATTAAACCAACCTCTTGAAAGTTAGAATTGTTTCCTTACCGGAGAGCTGTTCGCTTCCCCATTTTAGGTAAACTTTCCTTCTAGAATCTAGTCGATCCCCCTCCTTAGCCATCATTCTGGTTTTTGGGTCACCCTATTGTTATGCTGCCAGCATGAGCCTGACAGGAGCATTATTTTAGTCTCTGTGTTTATCTGCTCACGATTTGCTATTTTGGGTATCTGAGATATTTGCTATCTGTTGTCAGAATGTTTTCCCAGGAGGTGTCTGATACTGGTTATTCTTCTTTTGGAATCTAGGTTTTCTCTGTGTTTACCATTAGATCGAGAAAAGTACAGTCGGCACACGTTTGGGTGAGGTCAAGATCAGGAAGACTTTGTAGGGTATCTGAATAGTTAGCTAAAATGGCAGAAAATGAGATGAACTTGGCAGCTATGATGAGAGCTATTACTGAAATACAGAGGGCTGTGGAGCAGCAAACTCAGGCTCAGAATCAGTGCAAAGCACAGATTCAGGGAATCTAGGCCTGTTTACCAGTACTGAACGAACAGCATGTTAACCCAAATAGTAACAGGGAAGACTTTTGGGATGACAACCAGATTCTCGATGAACCGCAAGTTGTTCCACCACCACCACGGGTCCCTCGTTAGGTGATAGTTGAGGAAAAAAACATAGCTCAGTCCAGAGAATCTGCATTGGTTGAAAAGATCGACCGGATGGAGAAGGTCCTTAGAAAGGCCAAAGGGATCGAAGAATATATGCTAGATGTGGGAGGACTATGTTTATTTCCAGACGCTAAGCTCCCAGATAAGTTTAAGATGCCCGACATAAAAAAATTTGACGAAACTGGAGATCTCAGAATTCATCTCCGAATATATGTTGGTACCCTATCGCCAATGGAAATTGATGACCTGTTGAAGGCTCAACTCTTTCATCGATCTCTCTCTGGGGTAGCCCAGAAATGGTTCCTCTCCCTCGATGTAGCAAAGACTAGAACATGGAAAGACATAGCTATGGCTTTTGTCAGCCAGTATAGTTACAATGTCCAACTGGACGTAACTACCCGAGAGCTTGAGACGACTCGACAAGAGAACCTGGAGTCTTTTGTTCACTTCCTAACCCAATGGAGGGGTAAGGCCGCCAAGATGACAAACTGGCCCTCTGAGAAAGAGAAAGTGAGGATAGTAGTGAAGAATCTGCAAGCTCTCCTGAAACGATATCTGATCACACAGTCGCTCTCCACATTTGAGCAGCTTTTTGATGCTGGGGTTCAGATTGAAGATGCAATTCAGTCTGGGGATATTGAGAAGGCTGAACCGAGCCAAAAACCCAGGAGGACCTTTTCCACAAATAACCAAAACTAATCTACTGCCATAAACCTCGTGTCTCATTCAAATGAGGTAAACCTGCTGAACCCATCCTCTTCCGACCAGCAATCCAATAATACCTAATAGTTAGACAATGGCCAATAGCAACAAAGGCCGAGGAGGGTCTTCACTCCCCTCAATATCTCATTATCCACCGCCTTGAGTCGACTCGTCGAGCAGGGGCTTATCAAACAATTGGACCCCATGCCCGTTCTTGATCCCCTACCACCCCGGTTTAATGTTTCTCAATACTGTGCCTTCCACCAAGGCCACATACGCCTAACTGATAAGTGCTTAAGGCTTCGAAATGAGATCCAAAATCTCATCGACAACAAGGTGATCCCTCCACCATCTGCCAACCCAAAGTCGAATGTCACGAATAACCCACTGCCAAATCATGCCAGGTAAACTGGGGTAAATTACATGTCTCTGGGGGAATCAGAGGACCCGAGTCAGCACATCTGTTCAGCATACCTACCACGCCCTCATATTTTAGTAACTGAGGATCAGACAACATGTTCATTTATCGTGGTTAGAGGAAGTTGAGACAGGATGGAGGAATAGAATGATGGTGCTTGGGAGTGGTATCAGACAACATTCCCAGCTATTCAACTGGAAGAAGAGGAGCGCAACGAAGAAGATGATTGGCCTTTGGATTTCCCAGCCCAACCATATGGGTTTGGTCACGTGCTCGATGCGTTACCCTTCCCCAGCTTTTTGAGGAAGAGATACATGTGGATGAAATGCATTCCTATTGGCTAGTAAAAATTGTGCTGAAGTCCGACGGAGCAGAGTGGATCGATTTTTGGGCTGCTGAGGAATAGCAGGTGGACTTTATCGAAGAGGATATATGGGAAGAAATTGATAATACATGGGCTATCGAAGACAACGAGGAGAGAAGAGAAAGAATGGCGTCATGGATTTAGGCAATTTATGGGCATTTAAAGGTCCTCCGCCTGTGAACAAGATGCAACAGACCAATGAGACGATAACAGGATTATGGGATCCTGAGGAGGAGATAGAACATCTTATCAGAAGCGGGCGACGTATCAAGCTAGCCCAGTTGGAAAAGGGGCAACCAAGTGGAAAAAGAAAGAAAAAAGAACATGAAGAAGGAGATGATGCGGTGCTGAAGAAGTTAAAGAAGACGCAAGCTAACATCAGCATTTGGGGGTTATTGATGGCCTCGCACAAATGCAGATAAGCTGTGCTATAGGTTCTAAATAAAGCAAGCATTTCAATAGTTGCCACCCCGGAGCAACTGATTGGACTTATTCTGCTAGTGGTGGAACCAAAAGTCATTTCTTTTTCCGATAAAGATTTTCCAGCAGAGGGAAGGAGCCATAATAAACCACTGGATATTATTGTCAAGTGCCTGGATAAGTGGGTCCCCGTGTCTCTTATCGACAACGGGTTTGCATTAAATGTATGCCCACTCAGAACAACACTTTGTTTAGGACTAAAGACGGAGCACTTCATACCGAGCAATCAAGGGGTCTGGGCTTATGACAACACAAGGAGGGGATGTACTGGGACTGATGTCATTTACGATATCAGTAGGGCCCTTGAAAACGCCGGTCGAGTTTCATGTACTAGATGTACCGGCGTCTTTCAACTTGTTATTGGGTAGACCTTGGTTGCATGACCCAAATGTCCAAGCTGTACCATTGACTCTCCATCAGAAACTGAAACTGATGAGAAATGGGGCAGTTTTGACCATTCACGGAGAAGACAGCATTCATCTCCCGAGAGGAGGAGAGGGCTCAACTCTGTTGGAAGTACAACATGGTGAAGGTGATGTATCGCTCAGTGGTTTCTGATTTGATGAAGCACAGGCTATTAAGACAATGATGAATGAAAAGGAAAGGTACATCAACCCGCAGGTTGTAACAATGATGAGGGAATTGTCCTTCTTCCCTGGTATGGGATTAGGGCGTAAGCAGTAGGGAATCCCAGAACCCATTAAGGTATTATCGACTTCGCACCATTTTGGTCTTGGATATAAACCAATGGAAGAAGATCTGGAAGGGCCTAGAAGGGGACGAAAGGCCAATTATTCTGGGATGCTCAATAGGTACTTCGTCAAGGAAGGGAAAGATTTCCCGTATTGTGGCTTTCTAGAGCCGTGGGTTGACGAAGAAACCAATCAATGGCGGCCAGGGTTGGAGATCTTTTTCAGCCATCAGTTGTCCGACACGAAAGAGGAAGAGATAGTGGAAGGGGAAAAGGAAGAAAAGAAGGCCCAAGGGGAAGATTGCGCTGACAAGCTTGACAGTGCCAACATGGGAGTGCTGTTTAATGAGAAGATGGCTCAGCTGCAGGTGACTGATCGAGACTGCTTAATGACAGGCTTCAGCGCACCAGCCGATTGCCCCCAGCTCATTGTTGATACAGTTGCAAAAGAGGTGAAGAATTGGACCATTGATTCTTTTGATGTACACATTATCTGTTCTAAGTCCAAGTTTGAGTCTGAGTTTGTGGTTGAGGGCACGTCTGTTTGTGCACCTCTCCCTGTTTATGTTGTCGAGTTTGTAATTCCCTCTTTTTTGAATGAAATGAACAAAATTTTTAGTTACTCTACTTTGTTTGATCTATTTCATACGCTTTTCGATAGGGATATTCCCGAAGAAATAAAACTTTTAATAAAAAGAGAAAAAAAAATGCGTGCCTAACCCATAATTGAAGAAACTTTGTCAATAAATCTGGGTAACGAAACTAACTCACAAAATATGCAAATTGGTTCTTCTTTATCCTTAGTTGAACAAAAACAATTAATAACTTTATTAAAAGAATTCAAGGATGTATTTGCATGGACTTACGAGGATATGCCCGGAATTGATCCCGACATTGTCCAGCACTATATCCCCTTATACCCCGATGCGAAACCGGTTAAACAAAAGTTAAGACGAATTCGGCCAGAATGGGCTCTGAAGATCAAAGAAGAGGTTGCCAAACAGATCAACGTGGGATTCCTGATGGTGACTGAGTATCCATAGTGGGTGGCCAATATTGTTCCAGTACTAAAGAAGGACGGTCGTATCCGAGTCTACGTGGATTTTTGGGATCTTAACAAGGCTAGCCCGAAAGACGATTTTTCTTTACCACACATCGATGTCTTGGTAGATAGTACAGCGGGACACGCTTTGTTATCATCCAGGACGGTTTCTCCGAGTACAACCAGATTCTGATGGATCCCGAGGACAGAGAGAAGACGGCATTCACGACATCTTGGGGCACCTATTGCTATCGTGTGATACCATTTGGTTTGAAGAATGCTAGGGCAACCTATCAGAGGGCTGCCACTACTTTACTGCATGATATGATACATAAGGAGGTCGGGTGTACGTAGACGATGTGATAGTCAAGTCAAAGGATCGCACTACAACAAAAAATATTTTTCGTGACAAAATTTAACGACAAATCTTATTTTCCTTACTAAAAATGACCATTTGGCTAGAAAATTTTAATTTCATCACCAATACATACTCTTTTTGTGACGAATTTTATTTTTTCTCACAATATGTTACCCAACCATTAGTGACAAAAATATTTCGTCACGCTAGGTATATAATTTGTGATGAATTTTATTTTTTCTCGCAAAAAGAATTTTACTTGTTGGAAACGATAATATTTCGTCACAATATGTACTCTTTTGCCACAAATTATATTTTTTGTCTCTAAACACTATTTAATTATTTGTGATGACAATATTTAGTCGCCAATTAATTTTTTTTTTCTGATGATTATAAATCGTGCTTGCGAAAGAAATTCTATTATTGATGAAGATAATATTTTGTTGTCAAACATTGATGTTATGATAAATAAAATACTAAAATTCGTTTGTCTTTCATAAAAAAAAACTTCTAAAACTTTTTGATAATAAAATTTAGAAACAATCCATAATTAAACAATTTCAATTAATTTATTTTAAAAAATTAACTTTTACTTTTAAATATTTATTAAAAATAATTATTTTTATTCTTGCGTACTTAATTGGATAAGATCAAATATTTGTTTGTGTGCTGAAGATTAATTTAGATAATAATTTTAAATAAATTTTGAAAAAAACTCCTAATAAATAAATTGAACATAGAATTCGTAGGGTAGGGTTGACAGTTTTTGTCACAAAAGTTTATAATATTTTTATGTACACTTTTATTTATTTATTACACTGTTAAATACAAATTTTATTATTTATGTATAAATTTTTTAACACATTTTATGTACAAATGTTTCTCCCGCGCATCCCTTCTCCCGCCCTATTCTCTGCAACCCCTCTCTTCCCTCTAATTCTCTCGAAAACTCCCCTCTAAAATCCCTTGCTCTCTCGTGCCACAGCAAATGTTGAAGCTTGCTCTCTCGCCACAACAAATGTCGAAGGCCACCGTTTACCGCTGAACGCGGCCCTCCCCACTCGCGCCACCGCCCCACGACGTAGGCCAAAATAAATTGCTTTCTTTCGTTCTAATCTAGGTCAATCAAGAAATCACTTGATGCTTTTGATTTAGCGAGCCGCGGTGGCACATATCTTGATGAGCTTGTATCGAACTGCATCACGAACTTCAAGAACGACGGTCGATACTGGAACGACCTAAGATTTCTCAAAATATGGTTTCTATATGTAATGAATTCTCTCTTAGAGTGCGCGATTTTCTGGGCATTGCTCATAGATTTGCATTCTTTGACAGTTTTTTTAATGGTTTTACAGATGGAGGCTAGCCCTGATTTCGAAGGCATTTTTAGAGAACTGAAGCAGAATAAGATATGTATATATGAGTCTATCCTCTACGAGTCGTATGCATTGTTTCTAGAAGCCAAGGGGAAGTTTGCTGATGCACTTATGGTTTATCAA